>CAJUYG010001214.1:33418-48375 GCA_910591675.1 Galerucella calmariensis
GAATAGAATAGAATAGAATAGAATAGAATAGAATAGAATAGAATAGAATAGAATAGAATAGAATAGAATAGAATAGAATAGAATAGAATAGAATAGAATAGAATAGAATAGAATAGAATAGAATAGAATAGAATAGAATAGAATAGAATAGAATAGAATAGAATAGAATAGAATAGAATAGAATAGAATAGAATAGAATAGAATAGAATAGAATAGAATAGAATAGAATAGAATAGAATAGAGTAGAATAGAATAGAATAGAATAGAATAGAATAGAAATAGAATAGAAAAATTTTATTTCACCAAATAAAAAAATTGTACAAAGAAATTATACAATACTTATTGTGAAACAGGTCATAAAATCATATACAAAAAACATATTATACATAAAATAAATTTTCAACAAATAGTTAATAAGAAAAAATCTACCAAACAACAAAGTTTTGGTGTCTTAGTCAAAAATAAAATATTATGTTAGAAACTCTTCTATTGTGTAGCAATTTTTGTCCAACAAAATTGTTTTACTTTACACTTAATATGTGTAGATTGCCACTATTCTTTATGGTGTCTGGAAGAGTATTATAGAACTTACATTCCAGATAGGTACTCCACATTCTTCTCAAAAAGTGTCGTCGGTGCCTAGGTATTAATAATTGACCCTTATTCCTATTGTTATAATTATGAGAAGCACGTTCGGCAACGTATATTGACTTATTCTTATGAATATGCGCACATGCTTCCAAAATATATACTCCAGCTAGTGTAAGAACTCTAAATCTCTTAAAAAACTCCCTACATGAATCGCGAATTCGCAGCTTTGCAATAATTCTAATTGCATATTTTCATATTTTTGAATAATAAAAACCCTTTGCTTGGTTGAACAGGTACCCCAATTAAGTATGCCATATTTCAAATGAGAGTGAAAATTGGCATGATAAAGTGTTAAGAGTGTGCTTTCACTGCAATAATTGGCAAGAAATCTAAGATTATAGCAACTTTTTCTTAATTTAATACAGAGGTTGTCAATATGTACATTCCAAGTTATGCCATGGTCTATAGTGATTCCTAATATCTTAGTGTTGTCCGTAGTTGTAATAAGAAAACTAGTGTTTTCAAACAACTGGTCTGGTAAAAATTGACCATTATTATTAAATAACACCACAGTAGTTTTAGTGGTGTTTAATTTTAAATTATTTTTTCCGACCACATTACAACTTGATCGTATGCTCTCTCAGTCGATATTTTTAGTGTATCTACATTATTTTCAATAATTAAAATATTGTTTATTGTTTTACCACCAAGGTATTGTCAACTGTCAACTGTCGTGAACCTATTGATGGAAATTTGAAAGAAGATAATTATTTATCAAAAAATATATTTTATCACATGTGAAGAATCCCTGAAAATAAATCTCCTTGATACGACTTTGCTTGTGGTTGGTAATAACGGCAAATTCGTTGGGAAAGGTCAGGAATGAACACAAAAAAAAATTATATCTACCTGCTTTCAAATTCTAAATATCATGCCAAAAAGGGCAACGAAATACCGCGGTATCATTTAAGCTTGAGATATGGCGCTTGATTCAACATAGGGTTACGTGATTTCTTGTTATGGTAACATCAGGGGGTTACTAGGGATATTTTTTTACATACTAATAGGTCCTTTGTCAAGGATGAGATGAAAGCTTTGAGAGCCATTTAAAAAATTATTTATTTTATAACGGAGCCTTAAATTAAAAGGAATGATTTGTCAGTTTTTTTTGTTATTGCAGAATGGAATAGGAAATATTGTATTTGAGACGCAGATGGTTAGCAGATGAATTATATGCATAATTAACGGGTTAAATAAACAAATTTCAGATGAATGTTACTGTATATAGATAAAAGTACCATTTAAAAAGCTATAAAAAATATAGATAAAATAAGGATCACACATTCTAATTATCTATCATTAACAAATTTAATGATATATCTTGTTCCAACGATTTTTTATGACTTTAAAGACATGCTGCTCACTATATATACATTCTGTTAAGAAAGTAGCTGACTAAATATGTGGTTTAAACATGTGTATTTTAAGGGCGTTAACTTTAATTTTCAATTATTTGATACATTGTTGAAGGGGTTCAAGACTATTAATAATGGGAACTAACTTGTTTTTTATTTTCGAATGCTTTTATACCTTCTTCATGATGGTTAGCTTTTTGTCTAATAAAATTCAAAGACCAACAATTTATGTAGCTTGTCAAAACTAGCGTAACACCACAGATTATAAAGAGAACAGATACGAAAGCTTGACAGAGAACAGTAAGAAGAGAGAGAGATGGGTGGACATACCCATTTAAATGCCCATCGTCTTATGTCGACTCCGTTCGGGCTGCTTCGCGAAATTTCTCAACAGGGTTGTCAATTTGCATATTTCCTCCAATTTACGATCAAAGGTCAAATATTTTATAAGCATTTTTTTAAGTGTGATAGTTATACAGATACAAATATTCGATAATTACTTGTTTTAAATCAATTTTATCAAAATTGAAAGAATTATACAATTAAAAAGATTATAATGTATAAAAATCATACCATAAATATATACTTTTTTTCACAACCATATCCTTGGCAACCATGCACAATAACGGTGACGGCTAACCTAACCTAACCTAATCAAAACGTCAAAACATGCTCAAAATCACTTGTAATCTGTGCTCAAAATTCATAACGCGATTTTTGTTTGCTTCATTGTTCGGTGTTCATTCGGAGATATTAATTGTGTTATTTGACTAATCGATTGTGCATTGTGCTATACTCTATTTCTTAATGTCTGACTGCACAGTAGCCTCATTAAATATTCAAATAGAAATTTATCTTTTATAGAGTGATCCTAAGAATTTTACAAGTAAATACTAAAATTCTAATGCAAAACAAGTAGGTGTCTGTATTGGTTATCTATACATCCCAGTTTCAGCTCAAATACAATATGGTAATAAAACTGAAAAATGCCAGATAAACGATAAATATTGCGGCAGTGGCGGAGATTACGATATTAGTTTATTCTGCTTATTTAATTAGATTCGGTCGACATTACAGTTGAAATAAAATTCATTCGTTCAGGCCTATTAACAAGTTACATTTTCATTTTTATTAAATTAAATTAATTAAAGAAAATATAGTTTAATTTTCATAATTCAAATTTATTGACAATGAATTAATGTATGTCAAGTAAAGTAAACATACCATTTATAGGAAATATAAAATATAAAATTCAATCTATAGTATCATCCTCTTCGCTGGCCATACAAGAGTCATCCGAAGACTCGTCGAGAGAGATCACTATCGGTTCTATAGTTTGTTCTATGAGGTTATCTAAAACCCATATTTTCTCTTCCTCTTTAATTACATGATTCACAGCATCTCTCCAGTTCTCTTCAGTTATTGTTGTCAATGAGTACTCCATTAGTTCACGAACATCTTTCATTTTAAATGTTTTATTATGTCTAGCTACATAACCTTTCATTTGGGCCCATATTAACTCAATCGCATTTAATTCACAATGGTATGGCGGCAAACGAAGCACTGTTATCCCACGATTCTTGGCTATTTCATCAATAAAAAACTTTTTGAATTGTAGCTTGTGATCTGAAGCAACCTTTAAAAGTTCTTTTTTCAACCTATCATATTCAAATGGTATATCTTTTAAGATTAACCAGTTTCTAATATCAGCTTTTCTCCAAGAGGTAGATGGAAGATTTTCTGTTAATCGCGAATGATAAGTGGCATTGTCCATATCGATTACAGCATTATTTGGAATTAATTCGACCATTTGTGTAAAATACTCTTCAAAAACATCTGCAGTCATGTCTTCATGATAGTCTTTGGTTGATGTTGACTGAAACTTCAGTAAACCACCTTCAACGAACCCTTGATTGCATCCAATATGCGTTATTATTAGTCGGCGACCTTTACCGATAGGAGTTTTCAGTCCAGTAGATCAACCTTCTATGAAAGCTTGACGACTGGTTTTAATACTTTTGTCCTGCCATATTTTTTTCACTGAATGTCCTTCATTGAGCCATGTCTCATCTAGATAATAGATTTGTCTTCCCTCCTGTCTGTATTTTCGGATATCTCGTAAATACTGTCGTCTCCAACATATTATTTGCTCGTTGTCGATTAGCACTGATTTGCGACTTTGCTTCTCCCAAGTAAAATTTAATTCGTGTAATATTTTCCACAAAGTTTTTCGCCCTATGTCAGGGAAATTCTCGTCGTCCTTTACCATTCTTAGAATTATGTCGAGGGTTGGGATCTCTTTTTTAAAATATAATTCGTGTACTTTTCGTCTTATTGTATTTTGCATATGTTCATCAAGGTCAAGTGGTTTTCTTCCAGTTGACTTTTTAGTTGGAGATATATTTCCATTTTTCCTCTCCCTTAGAAGCCTGTAAATAGTAGATTCACTAACTCCTGTCATATTGGAACATGTCGAAACTATATTTCTAACAGTAGCAGCCGGCATTTGATGTACAACAGCATCATGCACATTTAACACTACAGTCTTCGTTTGTAAGCTTAGCACGCTCTTACACTTTATTGGGGTGAAACTTGAAGACATTTTTCACAACACAGTTAACACTTATGGAACGTAAGCGACTCTGAGCAAAACAAATTATACAAATTTGGGCGAGACCAAGTTTCACCGTATATACCTGCAAAATTTCTAAGTAGGCATTAGGACAATCCCTAGTAGGACCCTATTGTAATGTTTCTTGGAAATTATCAAGTTGTTTGCACTAACCCAATTTAGATTCATATTACCTTTATATATCAAATCGGGTATAAAATTAAATAGTAAATAAATTCCTTAGATGAACGGTGACGCTTATGGTTTACTACCTGACTAGCATCTGTGACCTTTTCGCGTTCCAAGGTCATTGACGACGGAGCTGAAAATCCTTTGATGTTTTACCGGTATTCGTACTCTCTTTATAATCTGTGGTAACACTGTAAAATTGACATTCGACTTCAAATTAGTAGCGTAAAGTTTTCACATTTTGTAGGTTAACACAAAATTAGAATCTGTCAGCCTTGACTGTGGATAATTTTTCCTTTAAAACTAACAAGTTTACTGGATGCATAGTTTGAGATCAAATAAAACACAACAAAAGTCATGAAATATTCAAACATATTCGACAGTAAATGATTGCTTTAAACACAACCTCAAATGTCAATGAAAAAATTGCAGTCGACATGAAACCTCGTTTGTAACGCCAATGGCACGAGGAGAATAAACAAGACCGATTTTGGTTTCTGCGCAATACTGGCAAACTTCACATGGCTTTTTCTTATGTTAAACGGAGTCTAACAGTTTATTTTTTCAATAAAAATGTTTATAATGAGTGTCAGAACTATAACATTTTGTAACTGAGTTTCAAAAAAGTTTATTTAACCCTTTTCTTTTCAGCTAAATCAAAAATTGACAATGAAGAAGACACATACGGAGAACTGGATGACGAAAACGTCCAAAAAGATGATAATAATTATGAAGATAATATCGAGGATGAAAACAATATTGTAGAGGAAGAAAATGAGCCAAGAGTCCAAGAAGGAGTTGTCGAGTTTAAAACACAACCGCAAATATTTATTGGGAATATTGGAGATACCATTCGAATGCCTTGTGCAGTATCAAATCCAGGTAAAATTCACCTTTTCCATAAAATAATTTATTCACAATCATTAATTCCCCTATCGATAGCTTTTGATATCATTAAAAATTCGTAAAATATGGTTTTTGGGACCAGAAATTGATTGGACATTTTTTGATAGAATCACTCTTTGAATAGTGTCATGAAATTTCCTAAAAAACTCATTTTCAACATAAAATGTCTAGGTTTTCCCTTTTATGAATAATAAAATGTTAAATTAATAGTGAAAATATTCGATCATCCACTTTCTCAAATTCTAAATCCCCCTAAATATATTTTTGAAGGAATTGTATACTTAAGACCGTTAGTTTAAGCTGAAGAATGATTTCGAAACCTTTTACGTCGACATTCGATTCTATAACAACAATTTTCTTAATGATTACTTTCTTTCTATTTCATTAATGTCAAGACGACACGTGACGAGTAAAGGGAGCAGCATCTATATTGATTCAACTTATTAGGGGCGAGCTTTAATATCTGGTCAATAAACAAAACAGAGGGATGAAATTCAATACTATTATTCGCTGGACAAGTGTAGAAAAAACAAGGGGTGATATAAATCAATACTCAGAAGTTTTAATAGAAATTTGACAAGAGCTACTTGTAGGCTCTTGAGTAGCAGAATGTGCTTTAATTATTATATATGAGTAGTTTCCTAAACCCTAAACATCGGTCGACAAGACCACTATTTTATCTGCTACCTCCATTTTTTATATAACAACTTTCGTTTTTTTAGATATCGTGAATATTTGGCAAAAAGATGAAACAATACTCTATCAGGATCATTCACCTCTCGCAAAACATCCAAACATTCTAGAACTTAATTTCGACCATACTTTAGAAGTGAATATCACCAGTGATGCAGATTATGGTAGCTACACTTGCGAACTTATAATCAAAAACAACAACAATCCAAAGATAGTACACAGATTGATGCGTCCAACACCCCCAGTAATTACCGGAATATTGACAGAAAACAACAAGACTGAAGTAAGTAATGTTTATAATACAGGAATTAACACCAAACCTATAAGCATTTGGATTTATGCAAGCACGACTTTCTTCACATAGATCCACGGTGTAGATTATTCAGTGTACAAAGTTAGGAGAACAACACACGTTCTACTGGAAACTATGAATTGTTGCACTTTCTTGAAAAGTCAACTAGGCTAGGTTTATCATCCGAGCGGATTCTCTGTACCCAGCAGCGCCTCTTTAAACATTCTGTGCTCCAAATTCTGCTTGGTTCTCTCTTATAGGCTCTCCTTTTTTTGTACCATCATTTTTCTCTCGGTACCTCAGTAATTAGGCTTTTTGTGCTCTTGGTTAAACCATTTATGTTAAGAGTCCTTCTTGGATAAATCTACCCATGGGTGCTCTAGTCCTAGGAGTCTATATCTCCAATAAGAGAGTGCTGCATATTCGAATTAGTTACCGACTCCAATGGTTTTTTGATCAGTTGTTTGCTGTGTCTAATGCTCAGTTCCTTTTTGTTTCTAAGCCAGTACCAGAGATAATTTTTGTTTCGTATGCGTTAGTCCTGTATTTGTAGTGAATATGTGCCGTCGTTATGAATATTATGTAAGAAAATGTAGAACAAACGGTACTTCTTGTAACTCATAAGCAGCTGTTCTATAATATTGACCCAGGTAGTGAAATTTCGTAATATTTTAGTTAAGTGAAAGATATTGATGAGTGATAAAACTGGTATATACCTACAGAAATACGTTTTTCATGTCAAGGTCAAACAAGTTAGTAGTAAAAGTATGCTACACGGTACATAATAATAACTTTACTACTTGTTTAGTACCCAATATTTTTTGCGCTGCCTTTTCATTGGTTTTGGTGACACTCACTATTTTTATTTATAGTATGCAGCTGGAGAAACTTTAAGACTAACGTGCGTTGCTAGCGGTCTGCCTAAACCGATCATATCCTGGCATAAAGGAAGTGAAAGGTTGGAACTTACAGGAGAAACTATCACAATTCCGAATTTATCTGAATCTGATGGAGGTACTTATAGATGCCTAGCTGATAACCACGTCCAAAAGCCCAGTCACCACCATATTGTCATCTATATTAATCGTAAGTATATTTTTCAAACTAATCTTCAGTTAATGGACATGTAGGAGTATTTATCCTGATTTTTTTTTAATTCTAGACGCCCCGAAAATCACAATTGGACAATACCTAGTAACATCCAACAAGGAAAAAGACACTGAACTGGTTTGTACAGTAGATGCTTACCCAGCAGCCCATCCTATATGGAAAAGAGGAAGCCAATCCATACAAAACGACGGAAATAAAAAAATCGTCACTAAAAGAAGGGAACATACTATTGAAAGCATACTGGTCATTTCAAGTTTGTCAGATGAAGATTTCACAAATTATACGTGTTTCGCTAAGAACGTTATCGGAAGATCAAAAAAAGTGGTTAGTTTAGTGAAGATTCCTGCCGTTAGAGAATTTGTCAAGCCGGAAAAGAACCTTAGGGATGTAGTTTTATCGTGGAAAGTTGAATCCAAGTCGCCAATTGAAGCACATGAAATTCAGTACAGGAAAAAAGGGGTTAGTATTTTGATAATAGATTGATACAAGGAAAAAATATATAAAAGGATGATTTTATTGGAAGAAAAGTTGAAAAAAGTATATAAACAAGCATAAATAATTAGTATCTATACTATTTCCTTCAAGACCATAGCAAAAAAGGAACCTGAAACTCTATCCGACATGATGATATAGTACATTCAATAGCCTTCTTGGTGTGCGTCATCGTTTGTGACGTATATCCGGGTTTTCGGTATGTCGTTTATTTTATTTGCTATTTTGACATATCTAACCTTAAATGTGATAAATAAAATCATCAGGATCGCATTCAGCCAAATTCTAAAAGGTTATGAAATTAAGAATTGAGAACGTTCAAAATGCTAATGTTTTTCCATGTATCTAGGCATATTTTTGTATTATTTAAAGAAACATAATAATAAGATTAATATTCACCTTTCATAAATAATAATTGACCGTAAACGAGACGAGAACTGTCAGTTGTACATTAGAAAAAGAAGTAAGACACATTGCCGATTCGAAAGGTACGTCTGCATCCTATTTTGAATGTTGTAATATCTCCCGATTGATAGATCGCGCTTGCGCGTATTCTAAACATCAACTAATCAAATTTTTTTAATCAAAGTTTAGGGTTAACTTTTGTAATACATTTAAACGGTTCATTATTGTGATATTTTGATTGGGATTAATCACAGACCTGCCTTTTTTTTCATTTCTTCCAACGTAATATGTTAGAGGGGCATTAACAATCGATGACGCACATTAAAAAGGTTATTGTATGAACTCTAATCCATTGCCTTCCATATCTTTTATCTATATGAATTTTATGATTTATTCAACATTTTCTTCACCACTTTTTTCAGGACCAATCGTGGAGAACCGCTGTGCCTGAAGTAACAAATGCCGACAACGATATATACACTGTAAAATATACATTAAAAGATTTAGATGTAGGTTCGTACGAAACGCGATTACGATCGAAAAACGAACACGGCTGGTCAGAATTTTCTGAAATAATGCCGTTCGAAGGAGGTAAGTGATTTTTCCATCTCTAATTAGTGAACATAGTTTGATATGCTTTTGCTTTTGAATGACGATGCTCTAATTCTTTTTTTTTTTTGCTTCCTGCACAGTGTTGGCTAAACATGGCTCATCAGCTCACAAAAATCAACACAAAAAACACCACAAAGAAAAAGAATTGAAAGGTATATAGTTTCATACTATTCTTTGTTTAAAAATATGAATTTTTCGGTTTTCTGGAACTATAACCACATTCTACATTTTAACATTCATAACGACAGACATGTAGACATTATTATGACGACTAGATCTTATTGTTTCTTAAATTCAGCAGCTGGTTGACTGGAAAATGGTTAATCACAATCTGACAATTTCATCTTTGTTTTCTTCTTCTTTTTTTTTCTTCTTCTCTTCTCCTTCTACCTTTTCAGTTGTCGGACGAGAACTCTGGTTCCTCTTGTGCCCAATGATTCCATTCTTTCCTGTCTCTTGGTAATCTTTTCATCAAGAGTTTTTCCAGAAATTGAAACTTTTTTGGTATGCCAGTCAGCCAGTTGATAATGGTGACTTTGACGTTTAAGGAATAAAGATGGTGACATGAGGGATACATTTCTTGTACATTGCTTACTTTTTTATTTAAATGCTTTTAGAATACTGTAGGTACAATTCTCCAGAACGTATGTATTCTGCAAAAAGGAGGAAAACGGAAATTTCTGATGGGATTAAGAGCTGCAGTGATTCCAAATCTAGCATTTTGTTTCTGGCCCATACATTAAAGAACAATGCTTTATTAATGAACCCTAGACTTTTCCAAAGTACTTTCCCTTGTGATTCCTTATTATGTCCTCTACCTCTTAAGAAGAAAAATCCTCCAAATCATTACTTTTTGGAATTGTTGTTATGTATTCCTATCATGTCACCTGATTGACGTTTTAACTGAACCAAAAATCATTTCAGTGTAAGATAATTTCGTCAGAACATTTTCAAACGATTCCAGATAATGTCAAATTCATATTTTTAAAGTTTTATATTTTTTTAAATCTTTTCGGTGAAGGGTCTTTTCTTTAAATAATATACTTCTGCGGTTACCAAGAAAAAGTGATTTTTTGAAATATTTCAAACTATCCATCAATTAATATAATAATTATCTCTGTACATTCAGGATTCATTTATTTAAAAAGTGGTAATGAAATAATACACTGTACACTGGTTAATAACTGGAATGTAACATTGTACACCTTTATATTATTTGTCTAGCTCTAGAAATCAGTAAAAATTTAATTAATATATGCTCGCCCTCAATTATAACTTAAAACAAACAAAAATATATGGAAATATCACATTACTTGAAAATATTAGCACCTACAATTTTGTCAACACCTTGTAAAATTGAGCATATTTTATAGATTGTATGTATGTCTATTGGGGTGACATTCACTGAGAGCATATTTTATATAAAACTGGTTCTCAAAATTTTTCTTAATCGACTACACCCTCTATCAGTCAGATTTGATACGTCTTCCTACATATATTTCTTTTTTACTTAACTGATAAGATGGATAGTTTCTGATATATATCGTCTTTTTGTTACACCCGGTACAAAAAACCGCAGAAGAAATAATTTTTTCAATCCTAAAAGTTTATTTTCTGTTAATATGGTGTTTTAAAAAACATGATAATTCCATTTAATTTATCTAATTTAATTGATTTGAATGTTTCTAATTTAACAACGTTTGGATTTTGGGTTTAATTAAAAAATTCGCCACTTCATTTTATTTCAATTAATTGCACTAACATTTTCTTTTAATTTCATCTTTTTTTTACATTTTTGTACAGAAAAACACAACGTACAAGATTCGACATCAGCACCGCAACAGCAAGAAATTAGTCAGAAAGAAGCACCAGTAGGAGGTATATTTTTTGTTTTTTTTTTTATTTTGTACAGAATGTCTGCGTTAATATCAGCCTAAATCAACATAAGTATAGTGTGCGACAAAAGTAAAGTTGATTCAAAATCAAGAGGCACCATTCTAAACAAATGTACAGTGAGCAATGACTACGTGGTATGCGGAAATGCAAACTGATTGGTCAAGCTGTAGTAAAACATTTGAGAAACGACACTACCCCATAATCAATTAGAATGACAAACGCTACCTATATTGACAAAATTAAGAAGGTTGGCAATTTTGGAAGGACACTATTTATATTTTAGGGAAAAAAGTTATTCTTCATAAAAAGTTCTGCATAATCTGAAACCTATAACAGTCATCAAATATCAAATTTTTCAGTCGTATACGATAGTTTTACTCAGGAGTAAAGTACCTTTAAATTTGACAATATCGAAAATGGATATGTCAAGCATTGGTATGAGTAAAAATTGAATTTGTTTCTTTCTAGCATTATTGTGATGTTAATATTATAACTTAGTGTTTGAATGTATTTTATTATTTGCAAAATAAATGAATATGCACTTATTCCGCGTTTTAAATGCAAAATTATTAAAAAACATGGAAAACCTAAAAGATTATCATATTTTTCGTAATCACAAGAGAAATGTTCATTCAAAATAGAAACAGTAAAAAAATAAAATAATCTGAAGTTTCAATTTATATGGATGTTATTACATATTTAATCGTAGTTTTTAATTCTGATCAACATTTTTCGATATTGTCAAATTTAAAGGTACTTTACTCTTGAGTGAAACTAATATTTTATGACAAACCTCGTATACGACTAAAAAATTTGATATTTTATTACTGTATTCTGAGTTTTAGATAATGCAGCACTTTTAATAAAGAATAACTTTTCTACCTAAAATTAATAATAAAAAAGTTTTCCATATGATTCCAACTTAGGGGGACATATTGTATATCGAAGAATAATAGATACAACACTCCTGCTAAAAGTGTTTATTGCAGTCAGCATGTCCACAATTTCACGTCGCGTGCAATGAACACTTACTTTTTGCATTATTTTTATGATAGAACATTTTTTTATTTGGGTGAGTAATAAAGATCATAGGCTGTTCATTATTAATATCACATGCATGATAACTATACATAATATGTAGCACATAAAGCTATTTCATCTGCACAAATTAATCTGGAGTAAGGTATAAAATACTACAAATAATGTAGAGACATATCCAGAAAACTGCCAATGCTGCCAAACATTACAAAATATCCAACTATTATATTCTATTACATTACTTTTATATTGTTATAAAATACCTCACATTTTCTTTACAGGAAACTGTAAATAGAGTAGATTTTTTATTTTGGTTTTGTTAACGTATTTATTTAGGTATACGAGGCTGAAACTAGCAGCAGTGTTTAGAACTATATCATTTTTTGTGAAATTTAATATTTCGTATATTTTTTTAACTGTGTAGATGGTGACGGCTTTAGCAACCATTAATACTGAGAGTTCGTTTTGATTATTAGAGTACTCAAAAAAAAATTTATAAAATTTCCATAATGCGTATAGAAAATAGAAAATTTTTTGTGGAAAAAAATTGCAGTTTCTTAATTAAAAAGGTAACGAGGATTATCAGTATCAGCCTAATTTTATCGTTTAATTATCGAAGAAATGTTATGTTTTCGTAAAATTACAGGGGTTTAACAACCAGTTTTCAACACTAAAATAAAAAATAATAGGATGAAACCCATTGGAAAAGGAAGAGAATATAACAAAAATGAAAGGAAAAATAATTTACGGGCGATCTGAAGCTACAGGGGGTGGGTTTTTAAGGGTAAAAAACGGTTTATCTCGATTTCCGGCAAAACCACAACCTCAAAATTTATATGAAAATTTCAAATAACCAAGTTTTTGGATTCTTTTTTTATCTTTTACAAAAAAATACTTTTTTTTCACGAAATTTGGTAAAATTTACCTTTTTATACCCCAAACACACTGTACTTAATTTACTTGACTTGAAATATTTTATTTTTTCACCTTATTTTGACTCAAGCACCTTAACTCTCAATTGAAAATTCTCGCGTTAAAATATTAGCTTTTTTAAAAAAATCTAGTGGGGTTTTTGTTCGTTAATATCTACTTTCTTATGGTGTAGAAAATATATATTACTATGGTAAATGTTTTCAGAAAGTGTAAAGATACGAAAATAACAAACTTCAATCATATACAATTTAGAGCTACCTATTTGTTAAAATTTACACTTTAATTACTCGAAAAACATAAGATTCCATGTTGCTAATCGAAATATACTACATTTTTAAAATGTTGTAGAATCTTTTCCAAATATTATGCGTAGATGTCTATTTTTGTTATTTTATTTGAATCTAACACATAAATTTTCAGGTTATGTGTAAAAAGAGAGCATACAAAAGTTGCTATTTAACTTTTTTCCATAGGAAATAGAGATACGTTTTTTACCCTTAAAAACTCACCCCCGTTCACTTCCCGACCTCAGATCGCCCGTGAATTATTTTCCCTTCCATTGTTTTATATTCTCTTCATTTTCCAATGAGTTTCATCCTACTATTATTTTTTTCACTTTTTACCATTTTTGAAGGCTCCAGTGGTCTAAGTTAATTCCATTTAAATAATTTATCAAACTATCCTATAGTTTATAAAATGTCAAGACAAAATAAAATTCCACTATACCGCTTGTTGGTGCTTTTTACCAAACAGCAAAGCCTTTGTTAGAATAGGCATCTCTCCTGTTCACGATTCAATATTAACATTTTTTTTTATTTTCAGAATCAAAACCACAAGGTGGTTCTTCCGACAAAGTTTCAGCTTCTGCAACCATTTTGAGTATAGCATCGATCTTCCTCTTTTACATACGGCAGTGAAATTGTGAAGTTTAAAACAATGTACAACTGAATATCTTCCATGCACTGGTAGCTTAAATACAAGAGAAAAACCAAAGTATTTGACTATTTTAGAATAAGTAAATTATGAACTATTACCACCAGTCAAAATAAAAATATTTAAAAACAAAATTAAAAAAAAAGAAACTCTCGTTTGGAATTGAACGTCTTAAAACATCTTTTTCAAGGCAGCGTATGAGAATTTTAACATTTTTTATTGATTATTCTGACTGACCTATTGGCTTTCTTTTTATTTCCAAACTTATTGACTTCCCCTTGTATATAATTCCTTTATTTTGTGTTCAGCTATATATATTTTTTTCGGTTATAATTCAATCATCATAGAAATATGCTTCGCTAAAAACTACCAGCAAAAAATGTGTGCTGTAGTTTTCAGTAAGAAAATGTTCTGTGATTTAGTTATTTTAGTAAAGGAGATTTATCGCAATCTGGCCAATAATATTTATAGATTACCTACTAAGCGAGAAAAAAAAAAGAAATGGAGTACTTACATACAAAAAATATTTACCGAATCTGTTCAAGAAGAGGAAGGGAAAATACAAATTTTATTATTCATTCACCCTTTCCTTTTTTGGAAAATATTATTGGGGCGGCCCCAAATTGGACGCTAACTACCTGTAGCCCAGAAGAGACACCCTTAAATTGGACGCTGTCGGAAGGATTATGTCCTTTAAGGATTAAGCTTATATTTGATAAACCGGCTTTGGGCCTGGGTTTTCTTGTCTTTTTTTAGTTTTCTATTTCTCATTTTCTGATATTTTTATACATAGTTACACTTTGATCAACCGGGTTTGGGCCTGGGTTTTCTTGTTTTTTTT
>CAJUYG010001214.1:77082-93659 GCA_910591675.1 Galerucella calmariensis
ATCCTATGAGTGTCAGTCCTATATTTGTTAATTCTGACACATTCTAGAAATTAGCTTGAATCTTGAATAGTCAATAAGGATATAAGGCAGTCACGTAGCTATAGCTTTTACATAGGGTAGTTTTTTGGTTTTTTAAATTATTGTACCTTTAGTGCGTTTTCCATGGGGGGTGGGTGCAACCACCAAAAAACCCCCCTTATATACGCCCCTGGGAGATGGCGAGAATTTGAGGCGAGACTGTCCGTTACCTCTTGTCTCCTCTTCTTGACGAATATCGTTATTATGCAAGTCATTTCTAAGGTAATTCGAAACAAAACAAATATGAATGTTATAATTAATAACTTCATAATTATTCTGTAATCTTTGGTAATACATTTCCATTATTTATTCCCTCCGAAAAATTTTTTGTGGTAAATATTATTAAGGTATTTGTCAAGATAATATTGTGTTTTCTTTAAAATATTTTGTTTGTTTAATTTTGAAACCAAATTTTATTAGATAATGGTATTTTCTTTTCTATTGGTTTCGTGTACCATGTGAATAATATTGAAATTATTAGACTCCGTTTCACATAAGAAGAACCCACTAAAGCCCAGAAGCTGCAGTCGTATGCGCGAAGAAGCTGCAGATAACAATATCTGAACATCAATATCGGTCAAAGCCTAATGCCTTTACCGATATTGATGTTCAGATATTATTATGTGCAGCTTCCAGCTTCTTCTACTACTATATCAAAAAGGTACCAAAACGATAGATGTCCATCTTAATTCCGGTGAGAGAGCAAAAGTGACAGAGCACCATATGAGAAAGGTATCCTGAACCTTTGGGAACGTTCAAATATTACGTAAGCACTTGAGGGGGCGGGTGGCTCTTTTCTTTGCTTATTTTTCATGACATAGTCGGTGGGGGGTCAACTGTAGTATCCTTGGTCCCGCGTAAGGGCCCGACAACCCGTGTGGCAAATCTTAGGTACGGCATTTTCACTGTCAGAATGTGAGAAAATATTATGTCTTGTAAATGTTTTCACAAGAAAGATAAAATACTTGTTTATCATCTATTTACAGGGTGTTTTCAAATGACACAACGTTTGCATGTAGATACCTCTCGTGAAATTGGACAAAATGATATGGGGATTAAGAGGTCCAGTACATTTACTTTTCGAAATACAGGGTGTTGAAGTTTAAATGTCTTAACTCGATATCTTTAAAATCAATTATTCCACATAATTAGTCCATATAATATTAAAATTATTAAAAAATGATCTTGCAAACTTCATGAAATCATTAAATATCTTTAAAACTACAAATTTTTTGATTTGTAAAGGTTATTCGTTTTTCACGTGAAAACCTTCAAAAGTTAGTGGCGTGAAAAATTAGAGGGGAAAGGTAACATATTCTCCCAAATGTACACAACTGGATCAAAAATTGAGAAATATTTTTCCATCAAAATATGCCTCTTTACATTTAAAAACAACCTGCCAAATGTCAAATCAATTTATCCATCCATTTTAAAGTTATCGAATTAAAATATTTAATTTTTTAAAACTTTAACATCCTGTATTTCGAAAAGTAAATGTGCTGGACCCCTTATATTATTTTGTCCAATTTTACGAGAGGTATCTACCTGCAAACGCTGTGAGTGTGATTTGAAAACACCCTGTAGTTGTAAGGAAAATAGGTAATTTTTCAATAATTATTAGGTATTAAATAAGGAAGTGTTATTTACAGTACAGCAATTGGCAGCCGCAATAAATGATAATAATATAATTTTTATTTCATTTAAAAAAACTGGCGGCAAATTGTCTGTTTGTCCGGGGTAACATGAAGGCTAGAGCGAGCCTAGATAGTGAAATACAGGCCTACGTCCCAATCGTTAATATTCAGTATTCACCATGTATTTATGGTTATATTCAAACTAATAGATTTTGGATATTACTTTTGTTAACAAACCCATTGTTTCCTTATCACCTACAATTAAACGTAAATATTTGTTTGTTTATAAACGATCCTTTTATTTATATTTAATAGGTATTTTTATTAAACTTGATATTTATAACTAAATTCCTACATAAATAAAATAAATTATCTACACTAAAAAATATTTTAATTAATATAATTCGTTTCCATTTACTGATAAACATGTAAAATATGTTTTTCCATTCTAATCAAATAGATACCTACAACGCAAGGTCTTTTAAACACCAGAATTTAGTTCCTCATAAATTGGGATCCTTGAATCAATTTTTAGCTTGTTACTAAACAACTTGAGGTTGTTCTATTCTTCTCACATTATATATACATATACATATACATATATACATATTTTTGAAAATTATCATTTTAAAGAAACCTCAAGAAAACAACAAATCAAAATAAACTAATAAAAGTTGGTATAACGGTTGTATCTATAGCAACAAGTGTGGTTAAAACCTTCGTCACATTTTGGATTTTATTTATAGAAATAAAGATAATATATAATAAATCGAGACAGTCTAGTGAAATTTCATCTAACAGTAGTAAAATTACTACATCGGAAATGTTCATATTATTATGTATTAGTAGACTTAGGATAGGTGACAATATTTTCTAGTATTCAACAGCGCAGTCTAAGTGAATATTGGATATAAATAGATTTTAATAAGGTTTTCAACCAATCGAGGAAAATATAGGCCAAGTGTTTAATATTGTGAATGACTTTATTAAATAATTTTAAATCTTTTTGATTTGTGTCAAAATTAATTTGATTATTTGACAACAATTTACCAACAACATTCCAAATATGCGTTTTCGATTATTTACTTTTGGCTGCTAGCATGAAATACTGTTTATCTGGAGGAATCTTCAGTAGTTGTGATGGTTGTGTTATTTCCACTCCATATTCTTCCGGAGGAATCTTCAGTAGTTGTGATGGTTGTGTTATTTCCACTCCATATTCTTCCGGAGGAATCTTCAGTAGTTGTGATGGTTGTGTTATTTCCACTCCCCCTTCCACTCCATATTCTTCCGTCTGAGTCATTGCAAGTTCTCACAGAGTATAGGTCTGTTCTCATAAGCATCACAGACAGTCTTTGACAATCCGGATTTGGCGCAAATACCCTAAAACGTTCTCCCGAGAGTACTTTAGGGTCTTTGCGCCGAATCCGGATTGTCAAAGACTGTCTGTGATGCTTGTGAGAACAGACCTTTCGTGAGTACGTGAGTAGGTGGTTGAAGTATTTTATGGCTACTAGTAGCAGTAGTAGCAGCTCGTAGTGACTGAATTCCGTTCGTTTATTACCGGGCGTGACGCCTAGTCTTGTCTTACCTTCCCCTTGCCCCTCAAGAACATACCGAAAAGTATGAGCTTCAAGCCACGGACATAAAATATTTGACGTTTGTCCGGTTTGACGTTTATTTAAAGGTTAAGATTGTGCCGATTTCGATTTAAACCTTACTAAAAATATCTAAATATGCAAAATTATATTATCAAAAACATTATAATTGAAAACTGTTATTCTAACAACACAGGAAATTCATTGGCATTGGCACATGTCAGGTGGTTTTGAGGATCCTAAGAAATCGTGTTCGTTTTGCTTAAAAGTCGTGACCATAGATAAAAAATACTTATAGATGGGAAACTGACCCGTGGCGCCCTCTATTTGTACGGGTGGCGCCACCTTGAGAGTCCCGTCAGTACCTCTAACACAAATCAGATGGTTGTGAACTTCGCTAACAGCCGAAAAAGAAAATTCCTGTAATTTTACAATTTTTGGCGGCGTATTCAAAATTTCTGGAATTTTACTTTCATTGCAAAATGACGTTTATGGTCCAATTTTTGATATTTCATTTGAAGCTACTCAACATTAGATTGATATTACAATAATAACAATCAAATAGTCAAGTAAAATTAAATGTAATGTCAAAAAATGGACCATATTATGCCTGAAGTAAGAAAAATAAAGCAATAATCATCAAGTTTATATATTTTATTGAATAAAAAAAGTATACAATAAATGAAACGTTTTTTTTTTACATATTTCAATGACAAACATGAAATAACAACAATGCTGGGAAGTTCAAAGCTGTATGGAAGAATAACTACTTCTGTCACTTTTCTTTTAAGTTAAGTTCTTAAGATAGAGCTTACCGCGGTGCACCTCACATTACAGTCTTTCACAATACATATTCTCGACATTGTCTCTTAAAATAAAAGTCCCACTATTTAAAATAAAAACCTACTACGAATACTCAACACACTCACAAATAAGCAAAATAGTTTTAAAAAACGAAAACTCGACAAACTCACGATACACGTCGTAAAACGTTGGCCTGTAGTTGTCAGACAACTGTCAGGTTAGGATCATAGATAACACGTTAGGATGTCAGCGGTGATATATGTGGAAGAATTTGCAACTACCACCAACGGCGTTACAGTTCTCACTAAAATATAAATTTTAGTAGACGGGAATCCCTATGAGGCAGCACCCTTGCGCCTTCAGAGATCCCCTACCCTGGTCGTGACGGCTGAGGCGTCACGCACAAGTGCTTGAAGCCCAAATAAACGAAAGCAACAATAATAGGGACTTAAAGCAGTTCTAAAAATCACCACTTATCCGTATACGTATCGCAATGCACATGTGCAGATGCGATACATGGGCTTCGTTACGTTACGTTACGTGAAACGTATCAATCCGTCACACGTACCTAAAGCCATGTCCACACCAAAGAAACCCAGAGGAACATTTTATTGCTGGTTGCCGCAACCTGTTTATGGAAGCAGAAACAACAGCAAAAGTTCCGTAAACATTGTGTCTACACCAAAATAACTCAATTTTGAGAATGTTTCGTTGTGTTGCTACAACAGGAAATGTTCTGTCTACACCAGTGCAGTGTGTGATCCTAGTTTCTAAACAATGTGGTGCGACGAAGATTTACTGGCAGCAGCTGCTGCAATTGTAATTATTTCACAAAAACAGAAAAAACGAGTCCGTAAATGTTGGACTAGACCCACACCCACAAATCCTATTTTTTGTAACGGTCTTTATACATGTTATCCCGTGGATTCCACAAGCACTCGGCATTTCGCTATAATTCAATTAAACAATTATATTTTCTGTTGTAAATGTTTTTATTATTGATTATTTTTTTCACTTGTCAAAATCTGACATTTTGGTAGTTTTAACCAATAGTAATACAGTATTCTAGCCAATCATTCGGGATTATACTGATAATTCTGCTTCCTCATCGATAATACCTTGTTTACATTAAAACTTAAAACGTCAAAATTTTACTTTGAATTTGTCATTATTGACAACTAAAAGTACATACTTCTACTTTATTGCAAAATGAACACAAACCGATTCAGTGCCATCACCCAAGAGAATATTGAACATTTAATACAAAATTCCACTCCACAATTGATGAAAAAAATAATCTTCCCAAGTACCTACAACTCGTTCTTCAAATTTTATCACATAATTTTTTATTTTCATCACTCAAACTTGTTTATTTGATGCAAAAACATTCAAACAAACCGAGTTTAGATAAAATCCCTCGTCCTAACAGACTCGTGATTTTATCAATCGGTTTGTTTTCATATTTTTGCCAAATAAACAAGTTTTCGTGGAAAAGAAAAAATTATCGATAAAATTTGAAGCTCTCGTGGTATTACCTTTGATAATTTTTTACTGAATATAGTAACCAATCAAATTACTTAATTTCAAGTCATGTGTCAAATTTCATCCAATCACCGCTGTATTACAGCGATAATACTCTACATGTGGTGTTTTCAGCTTGGTGTTTATTTATACTAAAAATTAATAAAACGTCAAACTGACAACTGGATTTAAAATGTCGTGAAGATTTGGTATTGCATCTACCGATTCAATTAATTTACCAATTGTACTTTTCACAACTGTAGTTTTGAATAAAAATGAATAATATTTGTTTAATTAAAACTAATAAAGTTTGTAACGTCAGATTGACAATCAATTTTTTGATATCTACAAAGTAAAACATTATCTTATCGAATACTCCTCGGGTCTTGATAAATACTAAAAATTTGAATGCTTCAAGCGTGCTGCTCAAAAGCTGCTGCTCAAAAGCTGCTGCTCAATACCTGCTGCTCAATACCTGCTGCTCAAAAGCTGCTGCTCAAAAGCTGCTGCTCAAAAGCTGCTGCTCGGCCTGCGGCCTTGGGCTATTATCAAGCAACACGCTTTCAGCATTCTCTATGACAAAATTATCTCGGTATTATCAAGACCGTAGTGGTATTACTACTGATAAACTAAATCAAGTTGAGCGATATTTTCGGCAACGACGCGTCGGCGTCACGACACAAGTTTCGAGTGAGAAACAAGCAGCAACATGTCCACACATATAAAAATACCGTTGAGAAACAAAAAATGTTAACCAATGTTTCTATATCTCCTTTGATCTTTGCCGCTAAATATGGAAACAAGCAGCTTATTGGAACTTTTGTTGCTGCAACAGTAAACAACGAGGAACTTA
Organism: Galerucella calmariensis; assembly: GCA_910591675.1. NCBI lineage: Eukaryota > Metazoa > Arthropoda > Insecta > Coleoptera > Chrysomelidae > Galerucella > Galerucella calmariensis. The sequence goes on from CAJUYG010001214.1 coordinate 83,571, forward strand.
AATAAACTTCTGACAACATTCAGAAACAAGTTCCAGGAACAAGCAACATAAACATAATGTTCCTATGTGTTGCTTTCGGTGTGGACGTGGCTTAACGTACGTATTGGTTTACTTTATTGTGTTTCGTGTTCGCGTTTTTCAACGACCAAACGACCAAGAAACGCGAAAGGTCACTTTAAGAAAGACTATTTTTTAGTAGATGTCAAGGTAATGGTACTCACTATTTTTTAGGTTAGAAATTTACATATGTATGGTTACGTTACGAACGCATTTGCTTTATACTTTTTTTTTTATTAATCACGTTATCTCCGTTACGTTACGAATACTTACGGATAAGGATAAGTGATCTATTTGAAAAACTTTACTTTTAAAACGACTTTAAAAATCATAAAATTTGAAAGTCCGCCAAAACGCGCTTTACGTCATAAAGATGGCTGCCCCATGGTGTGACGTCATATGTTTACGTTCTTATTCGAGTATCACGCTCTGAGTTCTTGTCACCTCATTTGTTTCTGAAAGGTTTAAAAATGGATAAAGCCAAAAAAAAAACTTTGTAGGTATTCCAAGTATTGCATTGTTCCAGTGTGTAAATCAACGTCTATTAAAACTCCAGACAAAATATTCGTTACTTTACCTGGTGGCGCAAGCAAAAATACACTTAAAAGTACCTACTTCTATGCTGGTAATTTTTATTCTTGAATAGTTTGAGGTTATGTGCCTATATGTCTAGGAATCAACCATAAAAACATCATTTTCTTACGACCACACATCGAAATATGGTTAGTATATATTATATAAATAAAACATAGTTTAAATCGTACTTACGATAATGCTTTAACTTCTCTTATTTCCTCTACATGAAAGCAACTGTTTGACTTCATAAATTCAAGCAGCTTAAATGAGTCTACTTTGGGCAAGTTATCAGTTTGTGCTTTTACAAAACCTTCGCTACCCATATCTTTACTCACAAAATATGAAAGAATCGTCACTGAGCACTGAACTAGTAAATAAAATATATTCTTACAAAAGTTTTAAAATATCCTCGGAAATATCGAATATTTATGTCACCTTTCCACTTTACGTTGACTTTTAAAAATAAAAAAAGCACATAAAACACGTAATGGTCTCAAACAAACATATAAATGATATTTTTACGTCGATGAAGCAATTAATAGTTGATTAAATTACAATATAAACACAAAACTACACATAACCTAATATCGACATATTGACATTGACAAAAGTAAACAAGCATGAAGCAAGAGATGATATAACATCACACGTAAAATCGGCAGCGTTCGGAAATCCTCGGGTCGTGGTCGGAGACTGCAATAAAATTCGAATTTTATTTTAAAATTTGGAAGTAATTTCCAATGGATACTGGTTTATTTCCTATTTTATTAGTCATCTTTGATATCAACTTTACTATTATAAATTAATATCTAAGCAAAATATGAAATATGCGTGTACCCTATTGCTCAGATTATGCAATACTAGTTCAAATAAAAATGAAAGTTGATATAATGCTTGTTTTTATATTATGACATATTTATTTTCTTAAAAATTTCGCACACCGGTCTACAAATCCGAGATAAAATCATTATCAAGGTTTCAAAGCTGCAGGAAAGGCAAAGCGATTGAGAATGAGGTAGGCAGCAGCGTGGACTAGCCCACTATTCCAACCTCGTATTTGAATTGACATTTGGGAACATGAGTCTTGATTTCTCTCTAAAATAAACATTAATACGCTATAGAAATAATGTTGAACGGTCTTACGAACAATATTACACAACATTATTAAAATGTTTTAATAAAATCAATAACTCCGCAGTGCGCGATGGATTAAATTAAAAAGTGATTTTAAAAATAAGCTACGAAGTGGTAGTTAATACGTAAGAGTGTTTTGAGACAACAGGTGGTGATTTTATGAGTGTCATGGAATCGAAAGGTGGAAATTTAGAAGACAATTTTACTAAAACACCCGTGCCTCTGTCCAAGTCGCCGGGTACTTCACCTTCTATTCGTAACATGACCCAAATGGTGATAGTGTCACTTGCTGAGACTGTGACACACGATATCACGTACGGTAAGCTGCAATTTTAGATTTTATAGTACAGTTAAATGCGCTCAAATGTTGTGGGAGATAGTGTTTTGGCGGGACTGTTTATTTATATTTTGATTTACATTTTTGTTGTGGTCAATTAATAAAATTTTCACATGCGATACCCAAAAAAAGTGAGGCATTTCTTAAAGTTGTTATGCATATAACTGTGAGTGAAGTTAATGTTTGATGTTCTCAGGAAAAAAAGTAGTATAAATTCAGAAAACCATGGTTTTTATTATTGTAGGTCTTTACAGTTTTAAAGTGTGAGTAATTCTGCCTCTATTTTAACCGCTGTTGCCAAATGTGTACTTATCTGTAAAAGTCAGTGCCGGACAGGCCTATCTTTGCCAAGTGAGATTTTGAAAAATTGGGGCCCCCAATTACCAGATTCATTCTATTTCATGAGTCGCATACGGAAATTTCAAAAAATTATTGGTTTTCGTACTATTTATGATTAAGGTGCAAGATCAGCTCTACACTTGTATTAGAGTAAAAAATAAAATAAACACAGAAAGACAAAATAAACAAATTATAAAAATAAACACATTTTTTAATAAATAAAACCAAATAAATATTCTTATAAATATAAATACAACAAATACAAAAATAAACTCTAAAACGAGGAACTGAAGACCTAATAAATCAACTTTTGGCATCAAAAAGGAACAAAGTAAATAAAAATAGGTGTCAATAATAACCGCAAATTTATCATAATTATTTCACTTTAATCAATTAACATTTTTTTATGCAGTAAGCAGCCAGACGCAAAGTAATTTTGCGTTTCCGTTTCTACACTCATAAGAATAAAACTTTCTAATACATTTTCAGACAAACTAGACCATAAACGCGTTTTGACAATTTTTAATTTTGAGAAAACGCGCTCACAAGCAACTTGATAAGGTAATTATATATTTATATGCAATATACAGGTTTGTATATGTTAAAATGTGCATATTAAACTGTCTAATCAAATGAAAGCATCAGTGAACGCACCCGTTACACTCGGAATTATTATTGTTGCTTTGGATACAATTCTTTGTTTCAATTTTTTCTAAACTTTGAAAAATTTTTGAAAATGTCCTAAGTTCTGTATAAAGGACATCTGGATCCATCTTGAATGAAAAATCATTATAAATTTGTTCGTTTGCGCCAAACCTTTCTTGAAGACTATTAACAGTTTGATTGATTATCGTTTTGTATACTTCAGTTTCAAATTTCTTGTACTGATCAGGTTAAACAAAGTCATTAGCTAGTTCTCCAGGCATCTTTTTCTTTTTGCGTGTTCTTAATATTGGAAATTCGCTTCCTATGGCTACATCTGATAGCTCGTCTTTGTCAATTAAATATCTGATGAATTTGTCAGCTAAGTTTTTCAAATTGTCGAAATTTGACCTTTTTTTAAATTAATTTTAAATTATTGTTTCTATGTCTGTTTTCCTAGGGCCCCCGAGACCCCAAATGGGGGGTGGGCCCCGTGAGATTTTTCTCACTATCTCACCTGGCCAGTCCGGCACTGGTAAAAGTTATTCCCAATGTTTGTCGGCAACAATGATAAATACCAATTATTGTTAAATCAAATGCAGTTTATAGATTTTATTTATTCCAAATTGTAATTTGACCAAATTTTTTCTTGAACCATATTATTTTATTCTTATTTGTGTTGATTTCACTTATTTTTCAAAAGTCAATAGGGAAAAATCACGAACCGCGAGATGGCGCTGCGAAATCCAAAATGTCGGATCGGAGGGTGAACAACAAATATTCTGTCATTTGATATTAGCTTCGTTTTCGAAATTTTTGTGTTGTATTGCTGGATTTGTGTCATAAGATATCTATTAATAATGCCTGTGAAAGTAGAGATATCAATTTCTGATATTCTGGATTGTTGGTGAACGTGTTCGGCCAATTAATGAAGGTTAGGTTCCAATGAAAAAGTTATTAAAAGCTTATGTATGAGATCTCCAACAATATTACAATCCCCCATTATAAAACTCAGTGAGTCCTGGATTTGTCAATGTTCCTGTAAAGAAGGATTAGGAGGACACTGCAAGGATATTATTGCTACATTGATTTATATTAACAGGTAAATAAGTTTTCTCAATTACCTAAGAAAGCAAGTAGGTAGATGATTTCAAAACCACACATCCCTGTTTGCCACTTCTCTTTTTCATGTTTCAGATATGAGATGCTAAAACCAGTAAGCTGTACTGATCTCTGGCTCAAAAATAGGGAAAGGAAAAAAGACATAGAGAGAATCAGTAGGCCAGAACCATTTTAGTCATTTAGTCACCCAGGAATTAAAAAAAAGAAAATACAATACAACAGCTGAACTGTACAAAAAAAACTTTAATCTTCTTGCCTACAGTAAGTTTTAGACAATGAAAACGAACAATAATTAAGTCATTTGAATATATGGTTTTAAATGAAACTAACTGTTTCTAAATGACTCCACAATATATTTGTAAAAATGTGTAAATTGCAAGTAAATTATTAACAATTGTTTCGATATAAATATCATCGTCAGAATGACAGAAGTTACTTTTGACAGAAATTTAGAAACAGTTAGTTTCATTTAAAACCATATGATGAGTAGATTCCACGAAGTGAGGGTTTATACAGTTAACTCATTTGAATATGTTGAACATCAGCACTTTTTCAATACCTGCAGGTGTAGGGGATTCTGCTTTGGCAACATTTTTGGGAAGATATCGTCAAGTAAAAGAACAAATGGGTGCACCAGTGTATGATTCAAGAAATAAGGAGAAGTTGTATAATTTAATTTTAAAATGGCATATCGACCATTTCGATTGGAGAGAAAAAAGCTTCATCTGTTTGACTTACCTGTTCTCCTTCATGTGTTGTTTGTTTTTATTTTCAGGCATCTAGATCATATTATGCAAGATGTATTGTATCACAATAAAAAATAAATAAATAATATAAAAAAGTTATTGTTTCATTATATAAGCAAAGGTATGAATGGTTTTGCACAATAATTATAAATAGGTGGAAGACTTTATGCAATAATAAAAACAAATTTTGCTTATCATATCATTTAATCTATTTTATGCAGAATACAAATAAAGAAACATTTATAATACTAATTGACTAAATGAAAAAATATAGAATAAAATATAGTATAGCAAAAATAATAAACCAGAAGTAATTGTTTTGAGTTCTCACTTACTGTAGGTCACTTCCACATATATATATTTTTTTGTATGTTGATAATTAGTCACTGGAAGGTTCTGGCTAGGAAAGGATCCATTTTTCAAATGCTCCCTCTGTGTTGTGGAGGTAACTATATATTGAATAATAAAAAATATAAATTGAAGTGAAGAGAATCTGATAGTAAAATTATTGAACTTACCACAAAAAAAACCTCTTTCAGAAAGTGCTTGCTGCAAACAATAACAAGATAGGCTTCCCTATCTTCAAGATTTTTTGCCATTTCTTTACTGCCTTGGGATTCAAAGGGAATTTATGTAGAGAAATATCCGAAGTACTGTATTATGCACATTGAGGAACTGAGCACATTTTGCGTGATCTTACCTCATTATCTCTTCCAATCCGCTGCATTTTAAGATTTGATGTTTATTTGAAACAACTACTGTTCATAAAATAACGTAAAAATATATCACTTTCGACCTAAATCATTTAAAATTGTATAAAAATCTCACACTTCACCCATATAAACACATTTGGGTTAGTTTGTTGTTCATCCTCCGAGTATTTCGAACGATTAATTGTAGATGTCGCCCACTCCGAGATTCTTCCCTATCAATCTCGAGAAAGAAGAAAATATATTTTGTGACATGGAAGAAGAAACCTTCATCCACATACTTTCACTTCAGAATCCTAGAGCACAGCACCTGGGAAATTACTGGATAGAAGAGAAACATTTACCTAAGTTGAAGCCTGGACATATCCTAAAATTACTCCGAGAAATAGGACTAAAGGAGCTACTATAAACCAGGGCCGGATGCTCCCGTGTTTCATTGTCCGTCCGTCGTGCGCATGACGTCACTCAAGACCTTTTTTGTATTGCTGAGATAGCAGTTTTGTATGTTTTTCTCTATTTACGCGTTTATTTAATTAGTTACAAAAAAAACTGTAGACACGAAGTATGTTCCAAACGAGCTGTTCTATCCCACGATGACATAAAAGTTTTGAAATTTGTAATACTTATCACTCAAAACTCTTTTTTTTACTGTGAAATTTCTCTTCGAAGTATTAAAACGCGATTTTCATGAAAACGGTGCAAGATAGAGTAAACTGATAGAGGAACTAATTTGTAGAGCACAAAATTTACTACAACACTAGTCTAGGAGGGAAATGCGAGATTAAAGAAAAACGCTAAAACATTTTATGAAAAGTGGACTTTTATTTATGCAGTTCTTACACGGCATATTTCTTCGTTTAGGTAAATAGTTTCGAAATAGGAAATACCGGATTTAAAGATCAAATTTCATTTCCTACATATCACGTATTCTACATTTTATTAATATTTAATAATTAACAGCTCTCTTATCCTTTTTCTTATTTGTTGGGAATCAAACCACAATATGTTTTTGTATTTCTTATTTCGACGTTTTTGTATTTTTTATTTCGACGTTTCGGTAGCGTTCCAGCTACCGTTGTCAAGATGAATTAGATTTTTAAACAATTTTTGCTCCTTATCAGACACAACGAAAACATTTGACAACTAGACAATCAATATTTTGAACTTTGTAGTCAAATTTTATTAAGGTTCATTCACAGTAGATCATACCTATCTCTGGTAAATTGTAAAATAAAATATTTCATTGTATGACATCCTAACAATAGGATAGTCTACTAGGAATGGGATCCAGTGAAGTGCACGTTCCAGGAACGGTTTTATTGGGATAGCGCTTTTTTGTTTATTTCGTAAATGCTGTTAATAAAGCGCGTTTGTTGTTACTTTTTTGTGTATGATTATTTTTGTTTTCAAAATATGTATAAAAGCACTTTCTTTGATTTTTTGTCTTTCACTATTGGGCTCTTTCAATATTATTTTCGCCGAATCCCATTGATTACATTGATTACTTTTCGAATCCTTGTGCGAATTGCACCCAAACACAGAACAACCCATTTTTAAAAGTTTTTATCGTTCATAAACGTTCACAAAATACACCAAATGGTCTTCAAACTGATAAGAGCTCACTAAAAATCATCAAAAACACGAGAACTCTTGGGAAATAACATAGTTAAACAACCATCTTAGGTCTTGAGTGACGTCACGCGTCTTATTAACGATCGCCCACTCATGCGCAACATCTTATCTTCGGTGTGTTTATATCGTGACTATAAACTAAGTAGAAGTAAGAGGGCACAATAGATCTTTTAGGTCACAGTGAATGTCACCCCAAAATACACACATACTAAACACGGCTTTATCCCGTGTTAAAAGTCAAATGCAAAATAAGTTATTTATTCCCAAGAAAGAAAGTACCAAACATTCTAAACTGACAGCGCTGCTTTCATATCAGATTGGTATCTGGAACTGAACACACGCCCAAGGCTGACTGCGAACAATTATTCTCCCTCTTTCAAGTAGTTTTCCTCATATTTACCTTGTCGTACTTGTGTAAATCGTATTGTCGAATAGACTTTTCGCGATCTGTATAATATACGAGTATATTTATTTTTATCCCCGCCTCCGTTACGAGATTTTTAAATTAGAATTTCTTCAAGAAGGGGAAGGAAAAATAACTATTCCATTCACACTTCTCCTTTTTAAAGGTTTAAGAAATCCTCTCATCTTGTTAAAAAATTTGAACATTCACAGTTAAGTGACTTTTAGCATCTCGTGTCCTCGTTCCCTCTTTATTTCATCATTATTATTTAGTTTTTCACTATATTTCGTTAAAAGAGCTTTTTTCCGAAGTCCTGTTTCTTCAATTAAGCCTATATAAATATGCTCTTTTAAAGATTTAAAAATGAGGATTTTTTTGAATAAAAATTGGAATTTTCCTAGTCCTACATCTCGGAAGGGGTGCATCTTAAGAAAAACTTTTTCTAATCCGGCAAATATTACAATGGATAGGTTTATTTTTAGTCCAGTAAATAAAGGAAAAAAGTTAACATTAATGACGCCCTATTTTCATCTTCCGGTTGGAAGTTGCATTTGGTACCTTATTAAACATGAGACAAAGTTCTGCATGAAAACGCGTGCGAAGGCGGAGAAAATGGCCCCAAAAGACCAGAAAAATGGGTTTTCAGCCAATATATCCTAAAATATGGCAGTGAAAGATTTTTGGTTCAAATACAAATTAAAGTTCAGTTAATTTTCTACAAAAATGGTCCTCATGATTTCTCTCGAAAATTTGACCGGTTTCGAGAAAAACGGCACCAAGCGCACCTCGAATAATGAGCTTCTGTGCTGTATGCCGGAGAGCACAGTCCGTGTATTTACACATCAGCGGGGGGACAAATTATTCAATAACTTTGTGAAAAATGCATATTTTCTCATGATTCGAAGTTCATGTGAAAGAGGAATTCTGCTGCTATCATACCCTGTGAATTGAGTCATGCTTGACTCTTTTGGCTATATCGGAACACGGGTCAAACTTTCTGCTCCCGGGCAATTTTGACCTCGCCAGGAATTTGTTCCTATTTTTTTTGTATTGCACTAATTTACTCAAAATTTTCTTGATTATGGGTCCTCATAAGTGCCTTTGTCATCCCTGAAATTTGTATACCCTAATTTTTTAAAATTTTCATTTAATCGTTGTTTATTGAAACCCAAATTTTTGCTGTTTTTGGAGCGCGGCGAAATTTTGTGAACAACATGAACATTTGAAAGCTAAGAATGTCTACTTTTCGATTGTGCAATTACTTTTTTTGACGAAGTCGTCCATTTTAAAATAAAATTAGAAAACGCAGGCTCAAGGAAAAAACGCACTTTTTTTGTGGTTTTTTCTCCCTGCTCTTTATTTCTAACATAATAACACCTTAACTAGTGTAACGGGGGAATTCCCACCTTTCCATCGATGTATATAAGTCATACCTTTGATACCCCGGGGAAAACCAGTATATCTAAATGTATACTCTATAATTTATCACTTTCGTTCCTCCGTCGTTCGCCGCGCGTGTTATCTACGTGGCGCTCGTGTCGTCTGCTACAAACCATGCGGCCACGCTTGGAGGCATAAATGTGTTTGTTTTCTGTCATTATTTTGATAAATATTATTGTCAATTATAGAGAGAAAAGTCATAAAAATGTATCATTATATTGGGTTCTCCCGTTGATAAATAAATAATTAAATAAAAAAAAATACATTTTTCTATAATAAATGAAACATGAAGAACGTTTATAACTCGTTATTCCAAAAACCTCAATCAGTCTGGTTGCAAATTTGCGGAGAATCTGCAAGAAATTGTTGCTGAGTATTATGGGTAAATATTCTTCACTCTTGAGGCATTCTCAGTTTTCCTTACCAAAAACCTAATGAACTTCAGTATTTTGCCAAATGTGCAAAGCTGATTGTTGCTAGATTCAGGTCCACTGGTGTGGTCCATCCCGCTAGAATTAATCTTATAGCCCGTTTTCCTAATAAGTATATCTCGAGGCCTCATCTGAGAGGAAAACAAAACCCTCGGAAACATAAATATCCATCAAAAGTGTCTGGTTACAGGGTTTCTCATTTATGGCACCGAGGATTTTCCCAATCTGTAAAATGTGGTGGCGCCATGTACAATTGGTTTCCACAATCCAAAATATTGAAAATAATGGATTTCCAACACCCCCCAGCTCAAATTTTGTACAAAACTTGCATATTTCACAATTCTCAAAATTTCCGGTTTTTCAACCCGATTTTTTTGCAGAAAATATCAATGTTGCGAAAAAAATCGTGAGAACCATTTTTGTAGAAAATTAACTGAACTTCAATTTTTATCTTAACCGAAAATCTCTAACTGTCATATTTTAGGAGATATTTGCTGAAAACCTATTTTTCTGGTCTCCC
>CAJUYG010001214.1:98659-113498 GCA_910591675.1 Galerucella calmariensis
AGTGACTAAATAAATTTAGTTGATATAACATATATTTTTTTTCCGTGTAAGAACCATGCGTTGTCTAAAAACGCTTATTTATCTCAGGGCGAGTTGTCAAATCGAATTTACCGTAAATATTTTCTATAAAAAAGTCAAAATTTCTTGTACTATAAGATTACCATCGCACTAAATATGTTAATGACAATGTGTGAGTGTTTATGTGGGATGTTTGTTTTCTTTTTGCACGAACGAGAACGAAAGTAGGTATCATAAGTTACTGATTATATCCCAGAAAACGAATGCAGTAGGACGACCGCTGTGGCAGTACTGGCAGTATTCCAATAAGTAATAAGCGTTAGTTAACTTAACGATTATACTTGTATCTTGTATCATTGTGTAAAGATAGGCCTATCTTTATATACACTCTGTGTCCACTTAAGTTCGCACCATATGGGAAACTTTTTTATTATCAATTTTAGGAAAAAAACTTATTCCTCATAAAAAGTTCTGCATGTTCTAAAATCTAAAATACAGTTATCAGATATTAATTTTTTTTTGGTATTATACGAGGTTTCTCAAAAAATATGAACTTTACTCAAGAGTAAAGTACCTTTAAATTTGACAATATCGAAAAAAAGTATTGAAAAAAGTTGTACAGAACTGAAAACTACGTTCTAATATGCAATTGCATCCATTTACATTGAAAATAGTATATTGTTTTATTGGGAGTAAAAGTATAACTTTTTGTGGCGAGTCTGAATGTTTGATGGCCGAACGTTAGTGAGGCCGACAATTTCAGACGAGCCACAAAAAGTGCTTTTGCTCCGAATGAAACATGCTATTTTTTCCGCAAACGGCATCCAGACTATAGAACTAATTAATATTTAAATAAAAATTCAAAACGATTGCAACGAAGTTGATAAATTCAGAGAATAATAATTATAAAACTGCGCACTACATTTCCGTGGTTACTGGTTTTATGATTGCCAAGTCAAAAACAAATTTGACAGTTCAATAATATTTTATAATGTCAGAAATATTGTAAGTGATTTAAAGCAACAATTGGACTGTGCATTTTTGGTAAGTACTTGAGCATCAAAATTTCGTTTGTTGTAGTAAAGTGTACTGAAATTTTATTTTAGATTATATTATGTCGGATTCAGAACCCAACTGTACACCGCCCGACGTTGTTGACATTGCTAAGGCAGCTACGAATGATTTAATTCCAACTAAGTCAAGTAGAGTTTATAATCATGCTTACGAAAGATTTCTCACATGGTGCAATGATAAAAACATTTAAAAGTTCAACTAATAATTATTTTCCCTGTTGAAAATTCTACTTTTTTGTACGGCCGTCAGCGTACAAAAAAGTACTTTTTTCTACTACCGTGCGCTTTAACCCACTTTCCCGCACGCATTTTAGCTTTGAAAGTGTCAGTGTAAAATTATGCAAATTTTAACCTTATTAGATAGTTTTTTACTACGGAAGTTATAACTATTCTTACACCATCAAATAAAATCAACATATTGTTTTCTAGCTTTTTGTTGCATTTTTAATTTTCTGAAAATATAAAATAATGAAAATATTTTGATATAACCATGTAAATTCTTTAAAGTAGTGTCACAAAACAACTATCAAACCACCCGGGTTTGATATAAGAAAAATATATCAAATGAAATTATTTCATCTACAAATAACTTAAAATTGTTGCCGTCACCTTCATCGTCATCTTTATGTGACCTGCAAACGATGCCATCCCCATCAACGTCATTCACTCACCAGTTAACACCAAGTAACTCCACTGAACCGGCAATTTTAAGTAATTCACAGAATGCAACAAATTGTGTTTCTAATATTAATATTTATAATAATAATTGATAATAATAATAATAGTTTTTGGTCCAAGTTTTTTATATGTATGTTAAAATAAAATAAATTTTGAAAAATGGGTTGATATATTTTTTGTATATACGGTCGTAGAAAAAATAATGTTCCTAACTCATGCGTAAAGTGTCTTTCCCGCCCTTGACCGCTTGCCCGAACTCCGCTTTGCGTCGTTCGGGTCAACTGCAGTCGCGTGCGGGAAAGTATCACTTTCCGCACTTGTTAGGAAATAGTTATTTATGTAACTAGTGTGTAAAGTAGCCTTTTTTTGACGACATGAGTCGAAAAAAAGGTCTTTACACACGAATTGCATACAATATTTTTTCTACTAGCGAATATTTAATTAAAATACAAAAGTTTAATAGTAATTTTCTTTACGCACTAGTGCGTAAAGAAACATACTTTACGCACTAGTGCGTAAAATAAGTTAAATTTTTCTTTAGAAGAATCTTTAACGCTATTATTAATTTCTAATAAGATATATTTTTTTCGTAAATACTCATGGATTTTTGGGGCAGTAAATCATTCGCAGCATTCTGTGCCACATCTAATATATTTGGTGGTGTATTTGCCAAGTAAACTGAGAGATCGTCAGAGGAATCCATCTTTATTTTTATAATAATCTAAAATAACATCATAGTTTTCTAAAAATATTCAATTCTTAAATATAAAACACAATTGCTTACCCTAGGTATAGTCGGAAGATCTCAATTTAAATTTTAAATGTCAGATTCAATTCACAGAGAAATGTCAGTCACTCACCGCCAACTTATGCCTATTTTCCGTATTATTTCCAGTACTCAATAATTATTTAACAATAATTATTAGGTTACTTTACCAAATTCTATAGGTTTCTATCTCCAATTTATGAAAAAAACTTAGATTTAATATCCGTTTATTATACCTATTTTTTTTATAAAACTAGATATCTATAACTACATACATATTGGAATTTTTTCTTTACGCACTAGTGCGTAAAGTAAAACTCTTTACGCACTAGTGCGTAAAATAAAGTTTTACGCACTCGAAAATGTGTCTAAAGTACTTACTTTACACACGGTAGTAGAAAAATAACTATTTTGTCAGCTCACGGCCGTACAAAAAAGTGGCGTCTGTGAAATCATACTTCAACATCATGAATTGACGTTAATAATGTCTACTTTTTTTGACGTTTGCGGAAAAAATAGGTTTTGTGCTTGTTTAATATTGTTTCTATTTTCTTCATAACGCTACCATATTTGCGTAAAATTCTAACGCGTTCTGACAGTTACTATCAAATATTTGTAGCTATCAAACATCCCTTAGTTTGTCAGATCATCCTATATTACACGTAACTACAGTAAAAATTGCATTGTTATTGTATCTAGAAATACATTTTTTAAATCGTATATTTGAACGTAGTTTTCAATTCTGATTAACTTTTTTTTATAACATTATTCGATATTGTTAAATTTAAAGGTACTTTACTCTTGAGTAAAGTTCATATTTTTTGAAAAACCTCGTATAATAATAAAAAAAATTAATATCTGATAATTGTATTTTAGATTTTAGTACATGCAGAACTTTTTATGAAGAATAAGAAAGAAGAAACATGAAAGTCCAATAGGATTACCTAGAATGAAAAAATGAGGTGTCAAACCCATCCACCTGAAGCGCTAGTTGCAATTTAGTTGTCGAAATAGGCAAGGCAGCTGAGGCCGAGAAACAGACTAAGGGAAGAAGAATTTCAGCGATCGCAGTGGATGGGTTCAGAACTATTTCATAACGCTTTTTTAATGGAAGTTTGTTTTTGAATGACTTATGTCCGATTTCACTAACCATTTCCTAAAGTCAGGTAATACCTAAAACGAATTTAGGAATTCCTAAATGCAATTTACATTTTACCACGCGCTAAGTAATGCCTAAGAGTGATAATATTACGTATTTCCTATCACTTTTTGATCAATCCTGAAAGAATTGTAGGAACAGCTTTGCGAGTGTGGCCCCTTTTTGTCCCAATAACAATATATTGTGGTTCAAAATATCTATTGCAAACTTTGTAGGATTTATAAATCTGTTCAGTGCTTAATTCCTTTAGTTTTGGATTGCGAATAAAGGCAACCCATTCATTCAACAACAAAGGGTCATGTTTGGGAAACCTATGTCATTTTGATGCAATGTCTGTACACCGAGGAGCGCAACACTTCACACCAACCATTATAAATATTATGAATTATCACACTTGATAAGACTTACAGTACCTAATTATAACAGAAATAACAGCTAGCAGCAAATGGCAAAAGGAAACAATCTATAAAAGACAATTGTTGTGTTCTTTTTACACTATTCTGTTCAGCTCTGTTGAGATAATTTTCAACCTGAGCGGGTGACCAAAGTGAACAGGAAATCTTAAAAAGAATGCTCCTTATGTTTTTAGGCTATGATCAACTAAACGGCAGAGCCGAGCACCCACAAGAGGTAGTGCAGTTAGGAGCAAGAGAAGAGGGGAAGAAATAGTTCAGCTCTGTTCAAAACGAGCGCTTAAAAAGAATATGCAAAATCATTCAAGTGAACAGAGCAGCTGATCTGCTCGAGCAAATTCTGTAAAAAGAACACACCAAATGGTGACAACAACTATATGACAGCTTTGATGAATTTTCAAATCTTTTCTTCTTTTCGTGCTAAAGGCCTTATATGCCAGGCCTGTTTCGACAACTCAATTGCAACTAGCGCTTCAGGTGGATGGGTTTGAAACCTCATTTTTGAATTCAAGGTCATCCTATAAACTTTCACTTCTATAGGTTAGACTGTTTTGTGTTTTTTTCGAACTTTCGCTTCTTGCCTGTAATGCCAGCCACAAAATCCTTTCGTAAACCCCCCTGCTACGGAGAGCCCTTTGCATTTAATTTTCCATTCGATAATTATGAGCTACCATTATCCTGACATTATCTTCCTGTTCACAATTGAATAAAAACAAACAAAAATAAATATAAAAGAATTGAATATTAAAAATCCTGACCACGGGCATTCTAATCTTGAATAAAATTAGCTCAGTGAATCATAAACATAAATGATCCTTTTCTTATCAGATGTTAACAATAACAAGTCACTAATTGTCTGTTTGTAATAAATAATTGTAGTCAATGCATTTAACTGAAATTCATATATAACCAATATTCTTAGAAATTTTATATACAGAGTGATCATACAGTAACGAATGAATGAATTATTAAATAAACAGTAATAAAAAAAATCCAGTGGTTAGTGGCAAACTTACACCAAACTATTATCGTAAATAACTTCTTAAATTTCCGTTGATATATAGAACTATTGTTACAAGTTCGTTCTTATAATAATAATATATAATAAGAATATTCTAAAGCCACTAAGAATAATCTACTCCGCCTCCGCCTCATCTGTAAATATCCGGAACGCGGTTCGAAACAGGCGAAATATGTAGTGACCCTCCGAACAGTACAGTGTACAATGCGTTGCCTACCACATAGGAGAAATATTACTGACAATGTCCGAGTTCAGGGGGTCTATTCTGTAACATGTGAGAGTGCTCGTGCACGACAACTCATCGATATGAGTACTCTCTCACTCATCACTCACATGGACCATCAAAACCCTATTCACGATCATTCGACTCGTCTACTACATTTTGTCCAGCGTTGCCAAGTGGCGTGACTATCTTAGAACTATTTTTAGTTCTAATGTACTGTTAGTAGGTTTGAATTTAAAAATATAAACACTGATATAAGCACAACCACCGTCTGATTAAGTACATAGAGTAATACCAAAGATTACAGAATACTTTGGTAATACTCTATGATTCAGTATAAGTTTTTCCATGAAATATTTAGATGTGTTGTGAGAAAGAGTGAAGAGTACGATTTTAGTTCCCTTTTTATAATTTATTGAAAAGATAATGTTGTGTGAGGCACAAAAAACAATATTAATAAACTTTAAACTTCAAATAGGCGAAAATGTTTAATGATAATTAAAATCAGACAAAGCCAAGAAAGGATCTTGACGTTGGAAACACATTGTCTACTAGAATTTGCATTACCAAATCGTCATCATCCATTTTAAAAACAATAAATAAACTCCACAAACTAAATGATTAAACAAAGTACAAAACCTAACCAATTAAACTACAAAAAATAAACAAATAAACTCCAAAAACTAAACAATTAAACTGCAAAAACTAAAAATGAATTCAATATTTAGTCATTATTTTATGGACTGAAAAGTAAATAGGCACGTTCTGTGATAGGCACATGTCGTGTGATTACATTATAATCTTCCTTTCTCTATCTAATTTTATGACCAAAGACAATGTGCGCAAGTCCATTCTCTCAGAATCTAACAACTCTCTTGGTTTTACCCAGTAGAGTACTCGTATAGGAGTGTATGAGCATTCTACTATCTTTCCTGAATAGGAATTTTATAATTTTAGGAGAGTGACACGCGCAGTAAAGCTAAATTGTGAGAGAGAGGTCCTACACGACCACTCACACAAGTTAGTGAATAGACCCCCAGGTGAAGTTGTGTAGTTCACAGTACATCTGTATAATGTATTGCATAATCAATCTGCTAGATGTTTCCTAGTTCAACCACTCTTGCAAATTAGAACATGGTCGGCGCTTCGCGGGATACAAGTACAGAATTCTAACTGTATTTAAAAATACAAATAGTCTCAAAAATGGTACTAGAATGATAATAGGTATCTTGTATAACCTTAAAATATAGTTTTATAGTAATACGGTACTCGAACCGTAGATGTCTATGACTCGAACCAATTTCTTATCTATTTATGGATATTGGATACCTACGTATTGAGCAATATCAAAGTTTACCCGTAGGTATATTATGAATATTATAATTATAATTGATTTTTGTGGGTAAAACCTTCCTATCATTCTTACTAGGTGTAGGTAGGTGAAACTACTTGAATTTTGCATATTGGTTGGCTGCTTTGTGAAGCAGATTTTATGCCAATCATCTAGGTAGGTAAAAAAAAGGGCAATCGCATTAGGAATTGACGTTAGCGTCACCCTATTTGCGTAAAAAATGCTCATATAGCACAAGCACGCCCCCTAAACGTACAGAGGACGTCCGACCAAGATGTACCGTCCAGATTTGGTGCGATCGACCAACCTAAACAGGATGTTTTGTTTATGTAACCAAAATGTCCAGTTTAGGTACTCGAGGTCTCATAACGGACGTACCTACTAGGGATATCGAATGTGCGGCAATTGGATCACCTAAAACTCTAGCCGTATTTTCGCAAATAGTATTAGAAAGAGACGTCTTTCTAGTGTGCCCTTTTCTGAATACATAATAGGTTTATGCCCGAGCATACCTAGTTAATAGTTATAATAGTTAATAGTTATAATAGTACCTAGTTAGGTACCTACCCACACACATCATCTGAATAGTAGTTATCTACTCATTTAAAATTTCGTTATTCCCTATAAATTTAATGGCTCGCCACTGAGCAACAATGCCATCGTTTTATTTCATGTAGAAGATTTGTGTAATGCAAAAAGGGTAACGACTACAAATAGCTACCGAGCAGCTGATTTTATTGTTACTTGTCCATCTCTTTCTAATCGTTCAGTAGGTAATACTTACTAGGTACCTACCCTACCTATATTTTTATACCTCTCACTTCTGTGTGACTACTTTGACCCTTGTATCAAATTTCAAGTTGCAATCAACCAATATATCAATAAACGTTTATAATTGATTCAAAATAAGCTTTGCTTAGGTCAATTACTATAAAGATCAAATATTTCTACTATCCAAATATCCACTCGACTAAAATACAAAATACAATGAAAATAATATCTTTAAATAATAACGAAGACGAAAACGACAACGAACGAAGTATACAGAAGAGTGGGGCGATGTTGCCAAGTATGATTTGTTGTCCTGGTGACTAAAAAATGCTTGACCAAGTACCTACTATAGTGTCATATCGACGTTGTTCACCTGCTATATTCATTGTTTATATTCGTAATCAGATATGTAGTACCTACCTATTTTTTATAAGTAACTTGAGGTATATTTAATATAATAGATATGGACAATTTCATTATAGGTACTCATCTCATTTTCCAAACAAATACTAGGTACTTGAAGTTCGTTTTTTCGACTTATCACTCGAAATTGGAGCTCTGCTATGATTCGATTCAAAATACCTAATTTGGAAGGCCAGAATTACTGGAATTGATCTGCCGCAATTTTTGTCTAGCTTCTGTCGAATTAAAGTACAAAATTTCAATTTCTAGTGGAGTTTCATCCTGTATAGATATTTTTGTACTATAGTGCCTCTCAATATTTACAAGAATTGTTAGTAACATGGCAACGCTGCAGTAGCGATCAAAGCAGAACACGCAACATGGATACCCAATTCATTATAAGTTCATATACAAAGTAACTCTCGTGAGGTTGCGATCGGTCGGGACGTTGTTTTAGTTTATTATTAGTGGTGGACTTGTTGTACATAAGTTTAATAAACAAACTATTAAATAGGTGTACAGACGTTGAGTTTTGTTAAATTTGTACGAATCGTTATTATAGTTTTATCAGTAAATACAAGTGTTTGATTTCAATATTGAACATAACCTAACTTATTGACAACAACAAGGATACATTTGAAGTTTCGAAACTTTGTGACAGTGTCTTTCGTGAAAACATCAACAAAGTGATTTTTTCGGGAATTTAGTGCGTTCTGGAAGAATATGTGTACATTTTAAAGAAGCTTGTGACTTTCTTAACAGTTATTTCACGACCTACTTTTAGTAACATATTAAGCAACTTGAAATCTAGTGAATAAATTGAAGTTTGTTAATAATTTTACATTATATTAAAGTATGATTTTAAAACATAATGATAACTATCAGAATATGAGGTAATTGAAAGTGGTAAAACTAGCTTACAAACATTTTTTTGAAAATGCGTTCCCACAAGAAAACCAAAGAAAGTGGTTTTTTCGAAGGCGATTCGTCTGACACAGACGGCACAAGCATGGGAAAAGCGTTAAAAAGGACTAAAGTGTGTACTACTTCGAGTGAATCTAAAAGAAAGCCAGAATATACTCAAGACGAACTGGATACCCACATTAGGAAAAGTGAGCCAGAAGGTAAATACATTTTATTCATAGTACGCCGTTGCTATTTCCTGTTTACATTTTTATAACAAACCTATATATCTCACAATTAACCTTCGAAATACTTAGATATGTATTTACCTACTACCATCAACATGTCTTATTATGGTTTAGGGAAGTTAGTTCATGGAAAATATCTAAATTGAATGATTCTTCACATTTACCGCATCATTTTAACAAAATAATTGTGTCTTACGTCTATTTATAAAAAAATAGGTTAACATGGAATGGGCTGATCAAAACTAACTTTTGAATCCTACACTTTTTATCCTAAAAAAATTAGTCCACTTGAAATTTACGACACAAAATTAACAGTTTGTTTAAAACAATATTGATACCTACCAAACAAATAAAAATATAGGTCATTTAACAAAGTCCAAGTAAATGTCAAATAATAATCAATTGAAAAACATGAAAAGAAGACCAATAAACCACTGAGTGAATCACATTATTTTTACATTTACGAGTAGACTTTTTAATATATTTAGATTATTAAATTCTTTAACTCTTCTATGGAATAAACTTATCAAACTAGTTTTTAAAATAATTTGCTGACCTTGTATTGCTAACATTAATACTTATATTCCTGAAATGCATTGACCTTAAAACATTCATTTAAGTATACATTTTAAGCAAATTTCAACAATCTTCACTCCTATGACCTTATTCTGAGTAATTTTTAAATAAATTATTGAAAAGTAGTAAAAATGTTACAAAATTAGATTGGATAATTTCGATTTGGGTTTTCTATACAATTCCCTATAATGCTAGTAATAGTAATTCAAAATTTGTTGTTTATACAACTTGAACAAACCATCGTTAATACTAAATAAAATCTAACATAATTAGGTACCTACCTAGGTACTTCATATAGGTACATTTTGTCTGACAATTTCTTTTCAAAAACCGAATCATCCATCTGTCCCTGAAATATCTTTTTGTTACCTGATCAAATCTGTAAATTTTATTCTCAAGTCCCGAAATACATTTTGTTACCTGATCCTATCTTCTCCAGTAAATTTTATCCACAAGTCATTTCATACGTTACCTATAGTTTTCCAGATTTTTTTATAACTTTTTACTGCATGACTTGTGTTTATGTACCTACAAAGAATTTCAACAAAATCGTTTACTTCATTGGTGTAATTAGTTTGAAGACGCCAAGGTTTTATTCACTTTTGTAAAGATTTCAAGAAATTGGTTATCATACATAATATATATTTGCTCTACTTCTACAAAAAATAATTTATTGGAATATTAGGTATATCTCGCATTCCAATTGATTATATAATACCGAGTATAATACAAATAAATCATAAAATAGGTATTAAAGTGAAAATGTTTTTGGAGGTTAGACATTAAATAACGAGGTGTAATTGAGCTTGGCATCACTGTATAGATCAATTTATGATTCCACCGCATGTCAGTTATATCATATTATTTAAAAACTATTATCATGTAATGGCCTACATTTTTTATGCTCCTTTCAAGTCCTTCAATATTTATTATATTATTTAGATAAAATCAAAAACAATTTATTTAATACTAGCGACTAGACATCAAATAAATATCTTGTTAACGTGTACCTACCTACCACAAGGATGAAATTTGTGATGACTAGGTATAAATCACCAGCGGTCGGTCCAATTTTGTATAGGTAGGGTGTTATACATAGAAGTACAATACCTTAAAATATTGCGATTAAACCTCGGATTAAACCAACTAGCTTTAATAAAATGTTGATATTAAGAGAGATACATGATGTTAAACAGGGAATCTTACATTTTGTTTTTTACAATAAATACAATAAAAAATGTGTATGTTCTTATAGCAAAATTTATCATGTAATTGGGACGAAACACCTTGTATAAATTGACTAAATTGGTAATAATTCTCTAGTATAAAATCACCCGTGATATCCTTTTAATTTTTTCTAATTTCTTAGTTATGAAACCTGTCGGTAGTAAAATGAAATCGGCAGTATCAATCTACCTTGAACCCCCGTCATTGCTACTTTTACCTTGTCAATAATTGTCCTATCGCTGTGTGGAATAGTATTTGATCCACGATAACAATATAGAGGTGGAACCGAAATAATAACTTCAATTAAAATAGCATAACATTTTCACTTATTTAAAAAGTTAATTTTAAAAGAGATAAAATACAGAAGCAAAGTTTGGTAAATATCCTCAAAACTGGTATAAAATTTATTGTAAGCTACGTCATAAAACCCTATGAAAATAATTGAAAAACCTAAAAAATTCTCAGTATTGTAAGTTTTTTTTATAATTTTAAAGAGTTTTATGGCGTTCCCCACCCAATAACATTATTGAGTAATGAAGAGCGTTACAATAAAATTCCATGCATTTTCAACTACAGCCATGCTACTATAGTCAAAAGCGCTCTTATCGTGCGGGTTCAAAGGTCACTAACCATATGTGTCAAATCAGAAGACACAGAGGTTACCAAAATGTGAGATTACAAATATTCCCGGAGAAAATAATGATGATTGATGTTTACTGCACACTGGTTGACGAATTTTCACTTTTTCATTAATTCTCGAAATAATCTATCAGATTACGTACCATTTTTTTTTGCTTGAGGATGCAAAATACCGGAAAATTGCTTCATATTATTCATATTATCCCTTTGAATTGTCAAAGTCACATAACTGACATTTAAAGACTGAAAACTGTCTTATTCAACTTACGGATTTTATTTGGAAGTTATGATTAAACGCAATAAAAGAAAACAAAAACGGTGAGTATGTCTTTGTTGAATCGTACGACCCGCATGATAAGACTGCATTTGACTATACATCTTTACCCACAGTTACAGTTTAAATATCAAATTTGAACACGCAGTACACGGTCGAAATTATCACGACCTAAACCAATCACGTTTCGGTGAAAAAACGTTGAATAAGTGATATTAGGATGTCAAGGCTGAAACGTCAAAGTGTGTATTGAAATAAATGCCAGTAAATATTTAACAAACTGTTACAAAATAACGTACCGATGCTACCCTACCTCTATGGCCAGTCGTAGAACGAGTTACATAAAAGTTTTGCGAGGTGGCACGTGTGTCCCTCAAAACTAATAATAAATACAGTTACTTAGTTTGTGCTGGTTCCAAGGTATGAAAGCTATAGAGATTTAGACGTGTTGGCCTTTGGTTTGTAAATTACCTTCATGTCTAGTTGACGATTTTTTGCTGGGAATTTCAAATGAAAGCGCATCCTTTAATTTTGCTTGTGGGATAATTATAATGTACAGCTAAACAAAAGAATGAATTACCGGGTGTCCCACGCTTTATTATTTATTGAAATGTCTTCTTTTGAAGTAGAATTGAAATGTAAACTAGAAATAGATCATGTACTTGTTGACTTTCTCAAATTACATCATAGAAGCATAGAACACTCAGTTTGGCAATGCGCAGTGACAGTCAATATGCCCTTAAAGCACTCCAGAGCTCTAGGGTGACATCTCGGCTGGTATGGGAATACGGCGAAGAACTTAGAAGACTGGCGACTCGGAACAGTGTAACGCTGGAGTGGGTCCCAGGTCACAAAGGAATCGCTGGCAATGAAAAAGCTGACCAACTTGCAACTTGCAGGCAAATACATGGGAATAAATTCATAAAGGAATCATCAGAAAAAGTAGCGAAAACTGCTCTCAATGAGCAGGAACAGACTACGCACCATAACGGGACACTTCCCCACAAAGGAGCACCTAAACAAAATAGGGCTGTATAACGGAGACCTTACATGCAGAAGATGCAAAAAGGATACCGAAACAGCTCTGCATATACTGTGAGATGCTGCACCACAGGAGGCAGAAACTGTATGGTAGACCCCAAATGACTCCAGAAGACTTCTACAACCAACCAGCAAAGAACCTGTATGAGCTAATACAGGGAACAGATTGGCTAAATAGGCTGTAATCAGAATACTAGGAGTATCCACAATAAGCCCAGGAGACTGAGGTGATACCGGCGAAGGGACGGCTCCTTTAAAAAAATGTGCATGAGTAAAGACTACTAACCTAACAAACTTTGTCTTAGCCCCACTTTGTTGAGCTCTCCTAAAGTGACATTAAGTACCGTAAAAGTTTTACAGAATTCTGACGTCATTTCCTTTTACCTGAAAACAAATCATATGAACACCAAACATAGGGCCACCATCTGTCACTTGCTGACTTTTTTTAATTCAATGCTTCGTTACGCTAGCTCGTGGGTCTAATAGTCTTGGGCTGTTAAAGCTTATTTTCTGCCCTTGTGACACAATATACTATTTCGGACTGGTTTAAAAAAAGTATAGCTTTTCTTTCATTTTGATATTTTTGAGGCCACAAAAATTCGGTTTTGTTCACGTCGTTTTTCCCAAACAACTCTTTATAGCACACAGTAGTTTCACTTGAAAATTTCTTGTATCTAATCAAATCTGTTTCTGAGATTTATCTAGTAATAGTGTCCACCCGGTATATTTCGTGCCTTGCTTTGTTTTTATAACAATAGAAGTTGCTTATACAAGGATTCTTCGTTAACGTTAAATAGTATATAATTTAATCTGTTAATTATGTACCGGGTGAGCAAATTAAAACGGCCTTTGGTCATATCTTAGTACATCTTTGGAAAAAAATTTAAAGGAAAACCGGCGTTGGGAAAGCTATGAAAATATTATCAAACCTGTAGGTCCACCGCCAACGACGAAATTGGAAAAAATGCTTTTCTAAAGCCAAATTTTACTCAATCTTCAAAAAATCTTACTTCAAATTCACCATTGCATATAAAAAACACTTATATTAATTTTTCAACGCAAGTAAATATTTTAATAGATATTTCCAATGTGGAATGTTATTTTTAAGCTAGATTTTTAAAAAAATTTGTGGTTCCGTAACGTTGAACATTTAACTAGAAAAGTGCAAAATATGTTATTCATAAACATGTTTTTATTTTATTTTATTTATCAGACAATTTTGAACGTAAACAGTAGTCGAGTTTATTGTACTTAGTTTGTTTCCATTGATTCACCTTTATTATCATCTATTTTAGTTAAAAATAAATATACCTACTTTAATAATGTTTTTGTAAAAAAATACCTACTTTACATTATTTTTCGTTACAAACTGTAAACAGAAAATATACGAAAAAGTTTAATACAGGGTGTCCAGAACTTTTCCTGTCGAACGTAAGTGATTTTATGTGCATCTAACATTATTTATATGTATACCTCTTAAGGTGGCTTCCCACGGCCCGTAATTTTACAGGCCAGGCCGCGCCAGAACGGTCTTCAGGCGAAACTCTTCCCACTGCGTGTTTGTGCCCATGTACAGTCAAAGTCGATTGAAACGCACAACTAGACTGGGTTGGGACTGCATTATTTAAACATCTGCTATCCCCATCAAACAAATCTACGTTTTTTAGGTCGCAATTGAAGTATTTTTAATACATTTTAGAGAAGGCATACTTACTATAAATCATTGAAACTAATTGGTTGTTTGTTTTGTACGTTTCATTTGACTTTGACTGTACCTTTTCAAAACCGATCAGCTGTTTACATGTGTGGGGCTCAGGTTTGGTAATTTCGCCGGTTCGCGCCGCGCCTTAAGCTGGCTTCCCACGGTGCGCGTTGTCGTGGACGGACGCGGACCAGCTCGCACGTCACACCGTGGGAAGGATCTCGTCCGTGGTAGCACAGGACGTCTGTGGCGGTGCGCCGGTATCCGTCGCGGGCGGTAACTTCAAAGGTGCGCTGCGGTGCGTTACTGGGAAATGATTCGGAAAAACTTATCATAATATGTTACATAACTTGT
>CAJUYG010001215.1:393-47227 GCA_910591675.1 Galerucella calmariensis
AATTCTGAAAAATTATAATAATCCTTATTATTATTTAGCTTATAAATTTTATTTTTTTTATCTCAGGGCCGAAACTTGGGTTCATATAACGAGAAAATATTACTTTATTTAACTTTGAAAGAACTAAAAAAAATATTTTTGGACGCAACTATATCTTTTATTTTATTTTTTAAATTTCGATAAATTTAAATAACAATAAAATAATTCATTGAAAACTACAACATTCTACCCTCTATATAAAAAATTTAACCATAGAAATACTAAATAAACTTTAAACTATAGAGTAATTCCGTGTAAGTATTAACAAAAAACAACACGAAAAAGTTAAACCATAGAACTGATACTTACACGTTATCTATGTCAAAAAACCAAAAGAATATCAGAAAGTAATTTATCAGAACTATCTATCAATAATATTGACACACGTCAAACACAACCTTGCTTAGATCTACAATTCAAATTACACATGTAGGTACCTACCTACCACGGATAATAAATATTTAAAAAACTAAATTTAATGTCACTAAGATTATTCACGTTAATATTACTTTTGCAAGAATTATCAATTTAAGTGTTGCTTCAAATTTTATTAAATTGAATTGAATATATTTCTTCCAATGAAAACTTCAAATTTAGCAAATGTTCCTTTTTTTCATCAAATGACGTAAATATTCACTTTTAGATTTTTATTTAGATAAAATGTTACCTTCTTCAACTGGATTGTAGCTTAAAGCTATGTTTTATTGGAGATCATAGCAAATCACTACGGTATTTCTCCTTCGGGATCCTATTTATACTTTAAGTATCAATACATGCAATATTTACTATGTTTTTGTCTTTACCAACTGCCATAAATGGATTAATCGATTAATTCTTCTGGTTTTTTTTTTATTTTGAAAAAGCCAATTTAAATGTGAGAGTCTGATATTAAATTTTTTAAACTTCGTTGTTTTTTATGGAAATTTTATACTGACTTTTTATTATTGTCACCTCTGACAGCTTTTTCTAACCTTCGTAGTCTTTCTGTCAGACGGAGCGAAAACGATTTGATGCTTCCTATATCAGTGACAAATTCAGACTAAATTGTTAAAAACTTGTGAATATCTATGACAATAGTCACTTTTGAAGGATATTTTGACATATTTCAAATAAAATTTCATTTAAATTGGTATTTTCACCCTTTAAAATCTAAATTGTACAACTATTTTATGCTAAAAAACTTTATATAGAAATTCTGAAAAATCACTTTCCTTTCCATCTAATACTTCCTTATTATTAATTTTATCTATAAAATTCAATTAATGTGAAATGTCTTAAACTATTTACCATAAATGGTATAGATAAATTTCAGTTATACAGAGGTTGTTTGCTGCCCAGTATAGATACCACAGCAATATATATATATATATATATATATATATATTGAACCATTTCTCTTCTGTGATACCTTCCATCTTCCAGCTCATTTTGATCTACAAAGAAAAGATAAGAAAAATATCCACAATCTCATTTCTATTTATAATTACCATCAAGTTCTACGTTTCGATTGAATTGATTATCCTGATTATGTGGATCATTCATTGTCATCCTCATCTTCATCAATTATATCCTCAACATTATATTTCTTGCATATATTATGCAAAACTGCACAAGAAGAAATAATGTAAGCTGCTACTGCATGTTTGTAGTGCAAAACTTTATCCTTTTTGAGGCATCTGAAACGTGATTTTAAGACTCCAAAACCCCTTTCAACAATATCTCTGGTTCTCCTGTGTAATATATTGTAATAGTCTTCTGGAGTATCAGGGAGAGCATCGGGAATAGGGGTCAACATCCATGGCTGAATAGGATACCAAGAGTCTCCAAAAAGGTAACAATTTCTTCCTCCATTTCGATATTTTCTTCTTAAATGGCTCTGTATTGTTGAGGAATTCCAAATTGCTGCGTCGTGAGTAGCTCCAGGATAACAAGCATTAATATTTGTTATAATGAGATTTGCATTAAAAATCTATAATAAAATGTTTTATGAACAAATATTTATCACAAATATAGTTTGCACTTACAGCTTGGACATTTATGCTATGAAAGCCTTTTCTATTTATATATGCAGCCGCGGGTTGAACAGGATCCTCAATTTTAGGGGGTACTATGCAACATGCGTGCAATCAATCGTACCAATTATATTCGGAAAATTATAATTCATAAATCTATAAATATCAGGTTAAAGATTTATTAATGTAATTAGTTTAATATTTACCCTTGCTTAGGTTTTCTTACATCTTCATCTGCAGTTGGAAATTTTACGTACCGGGGTAATAAATTATCAGTTAAAATCCTGCTGATTTTATTGATTATTCGGCTCACAGCTGGTTGACTAAGCCCAAGATTTATATCATCTCCAAATGTTGCTTGGTAATTTCCTTGGCCAAAAAATAAAAGACTAGCAAAAACCTAAAAGGGAGTGAATCTATAAAACATTCCTTTCCTTTGTTTTATTCTTTCACTTACTTGTAAATGAAACAGTTTTAACAAATCTGTTTAAATCAGTTCAAAAGGATTACTAGTGTCCATGATGTGTCTAAATTATAGTCTCATAACTTCTCTAAAAATAGCATTTGTGATAAAAATATAAGTATGTACTTAACTTAAATAACTTACCGGTTTGCTATATTTTCGTACTCATTTAAAAAATTCACATGATAAAATAGGGGAAACGCCATTTTATCAATTTATTTACCTTGTTTTGAGGAATAACAAGTACAAAAAGTACATTGCAAAGATAGCAAGGTTTTTAGCAAGATCTATTAATAAATGACAGATCATATTGCTTAAAATCGACGATTAGAATACGATATTTTGCAAATCTTGCTATGATAGCCATATCTTTCAAGTAACCATATTGCCAGTGCAAACAAAATCGACCCGAATGAATTTCAAATTGCAGCTTTGCCATAGGTACCCAAAATGAAAAACTTTGCAACACTGCTATTACGGTATAATTTTCAGAATAATTTTGCCGCCATCTGTTATTGGGGTAATTTTGCGACCAAAGCTAAGAAAACACGTAATTCAAGCTACGACATAGAGTAAGAAAATACATGCTGTGGACGCTAACTTTCCATTGCCATCGATTAATTTTCTATTTTTTTAATGCCAAATTCTTGGTATTTTCTCCATTTAAATCTTCTTCAATTAATAAATCATTTGTTTTAGGGATCTGGAGAATATTTTGGTCTCTATGCCACAAAAGCCAAGCATTATTTACTGCTGGGAAAATATCGCCAAATACTATATTTGTGTATTATATCCTGTTCTGTATGGAGATGTGAATATATCAGATAAGTCCAATCCTCCCATGTGAGCATTGTAGTGCTTAACAATATTTGGACATGCAACGTCAACTTTTCTTTTAGAATCTTTGAAATATCTTTTGGCATTTGAAATGAGATAAACAGAAACGAACGAAATGGCTAGAATAACAGATATGTTATTATG
The DNA here is from genome assembly GCA_910591675.1 of Galerucella calmariensis. NCBI lineage: Eukaryota > Metazoa > Arthropoda > Insecta > Coleoptera > Chrysomelidae > Galerucella > Galerucella calmariensis. Next base: position 3,889 of record CAJUYG010001215.1, read on the forward strand.
TGTTACAAAAAATAAAAATAAAAAATGTTATCTTGCCATTTCACAAAACAACTTTTTTGTTCGTATCTGCTCGTTGTTGGAAACTTCCCCTTTCATTCCTCTCAAGAATTTTGTCACTTGGTAGTGTACAATTTCTTAATTTATTAGAACGCATAGTTCCCATACTCAAAATACCAAACTCTTCTCTTAATGTATAAGTTCAAGTGGAACAAATAAATTGTCAAAATGTCTCTTCTCATTCAGTAAAAGTGTATTGCCAAAATGTACTTTCCCCACAATATATGACATAATCATAAACCATTCCAGAAGCTCTGGATCTAACAAAATTCTTGTAACTCCATTTTTTGGGTTTGTTTTTAATATACTGTTTTCTTGAACCTGCCTTGGTTCCTATCTGTATGGTTGAATATAAATTTGAACTTTGTACCGTTAAATTAAGGAATTGGCCATCAAAAAATGTTTGGAAGTATTTTAGAGGAGATTTTACAGAAGTGGGAGAGGAAAAACTATTGAGAGAATCAACTTTTATTTCATGATAAAGGTCTTCATCATTCCATTCAAATTTCATTTCTACTTGTTTTTTAGCTTTTATTGTTTTAGAGTTCACTTTTCTAGCTGGTCAAAGATAGTTATTTTTCCATTAGGACAAATTGGTGTTTTTTTCTGCAAGATTTCGTTTGGATGTTCTGCTTAGTTGTACAGGATTAGATGCTATTTCTGGAGACTCTTGTATTTTGGGCGAAGGCAGTTGTAATGAAGGTTGTGTTATTTCTGATGATAAATGGGGTTCCTGATGTAAATTTGAGTATTCATCAATTTGGTTTAAAGTGGAAGCTTCTAAAATCAACTTTGAATCTTCTATATGTTCAGTATTTCTTATTTCTTCGTTTGCTGTTTAATTGAATCCGTATATTGAAATTCAACTTTTACAGGAGTTACAGGAACTGGATCAGATATATCGAAATCTTGATTATTGTAAATATATCGAAATTGAGATATGGAAAAGAGAATTTCTTCAACCATTTCTTCGGTTCTGCTATGGTATTTCTTAGAAGTAAAAAAATGTATTGTATACATTATTTGAATGCCCAGAATTCAAAATAAAAAAATGTAGAATGTAGTATGCTAATAAAGACGTTTCCTTGAAATAATGTTCGTCTAGATTACAGGCAATGTGTCATATTACTATATAAATATTAATGCATACATTTCGAATTACAAATTGAAACTAGTATAATATAATAATGTTGATAAATATAAATATGCACATACACAATAGTATATTACGTAACGTGTGTGGTAAGGAGCATTTTACGTACGAATGGAAAAATTATGCACGATGCCGAGTGTCGAGTGCGTAATTCCGTGAGTGCGTAAAATGCTTTACAACACGAGTTACCTACTACACTTTACCTACGACCTACTTGTACTTGTATTTATAATCTTATTATTAATAATACTTGAACAACATCAACAATAGATTTCTTAAATATTTCATTGTATAACATTTGATTCCATAATACCAATTAGTTATAATAATTATTTATAGTCACATTACAGTTATTGAACACAAAAGGTAAATCGCCTCCTTTGCTTGTTTAAGCATAAGAAACAACATTTACATTAGAGGTGCTTGGTGGTGAACTTTCATCTCTATTGCTAGCACCTGCTATAACGGATGCTATTTTAAAGGAATGGTTTTTTTCTATTTAGGGAATTATCCACATAGCCCTCAGCTACGGTCGATGACTGCCATCCGCCGTGTCTTCCAAAATCGAATAGATTGCCACCCACGTCAACAAGAATAGTAGCAGACGAACGCCGAAAACAGTGTCCTGTATAAGTTGCTAGGTTTGGTAGTCCCAAGTATGATGCGATTTGTTTTGGTACGTTCCCTATTTTATTAATACCAACACACTGCCCAGTATATTTTCCCTTTACATAGTTTAGAAAAAAAGGTAATTCTGTAGCCTTATTTACGGCAGAGCGAAGGTTAATATATTTTTTCACTTTGGGATAAAAGAATTCTGAAACTACAAAAGAACGTTGTCGCTTAGATTCTGAATCAGGAATTTCAATAACCAGGTTTTTTTCCTGTATCTTGAACATGCGATGGTTTTATATTTCGTAATTCTTGTTTTCTGTAGGCATCGCCCATACCTATTATAAGAACAACCTAAAACGAAATTATAATTATCTATATAGTGAATTGAGCACAATATATTTTACCTCAATAAACAAGACGATAAAGTCTGGTGCATTTTCTAGGAAGTTATTGATGTTCTCGTTTGTTAAAATTTGGGAGTTTTTAGGTTTAAATCCGTCAGATTTCTTTTAAGTAGGGCTTGTAATTTGGAATAGCTTGCAATGTTTATGTTATGATTTATATACAGTGTGGAAACCACTTATAGAATAAAATTCTTCATATTGTCATTATTTTAGAAAATTATAAAAAATGCCGACACACATCAACTTTTGAATTGAGTTGTGCGCTATGTAAACATAAATGTAAATGTACAGGGTGATTCACGCAAGTATGCCACCGTTTTTTTAAATTAAACACCCTGTATATTTGCATATTTTTGAAATACTCTTAATGAACCGATTCCAACAAACTAAATATTGTATGGTCAATTATGAATTATACAGGGTGAAATTTTTATTTTTACAGTTATTAAACACTTACATGAAATACCCGATGTATTTGATTTTAATACATTAAAATAAATGCTCAAAATGTTCTCCACCTGGTTGTTGGCCATAGCACAGTCTCCCATAGAACTCTTTCTCAACTTTGTTTAAAATTTGAGGTGAAATATTCCGTATTCCTGTAGTTATCCTGTTTTTGAGGTCTACAATGCTAGTTGGTTGTGTTGCATATACTTTGTTCTTGAGATAACCCCACAGAAAAAAATCTAACGGCGTAAAGTCTGGCGATCTAGCTGGCCACTCAATAGTACCTCATCGTCCAATCCATTTATCGGGAAAGATTTCATCTAAATAAGTTTTTACCATTAAAGCATAATGGGGTGTTGCCCCGTCTTGCTGGAACCAAACATTTTCATTCGGTAAGCTAGGATCTATTGCGTTGGGATATAAGTTTGCCATCGCAGGAATAACTTTATTTCTAAGCATATTTAAATATTTTTCAGCTGTCAAATTTCCATCTATAAATATAGGACCAAATATGGTCGCCTATGATACCGGCCCAAACGTTCACCTTTTGAGGGTACTGAGTATGTATCTCACGCATCCAATTAGGATTCTCTGCTGACCAATATCTACAGTTCTGTCGGTTCACCTCTTCATTCAATGTGAATGTTGATTGGTCAGAAAAAAGAATGGTTCCAAGAGCTATCTCATTTCTGTTCAGCTAATTCCTCAATCTTTCGAAGAAATCCATTCTACGATCTGGATCGTCTTTTGTTAACTCCTGCACAAAAGTTAATCTGTAGGGATGAAGTTTTTCTTTATGAAGACAGTTTAGAACAGTTGTATGACTAACATTATTTTCACGGGCAATTTGACGTGTACTTGAAGTTGGATTCTCTTTGACACTTAACAAAATATCCACTTTCACATCATCTTCAACGAAGTTTGGTTTTCTTCTCAATGGTTTGACATGTCCAAGTTCTCTGAATTGTGTATGAATTTTAGACACAGTACTTTGTGAAATATTAGGCAATTCGGGATACCTGTGATTAAATAAGTTTGCCACTTCAACTTGACTTCTGCAGTTATCCCCGTACCCGATCATCATTAAAATCTCAATTTGGTGAGTCTCAGTTAAATATTTCATTGTTATGTCGACAAGGAAAGAGTGTTTGACAAAGATTTTACTTTTTCAGTATAAACTGTCAACACATCAATAACTAACAGAATAGAAAACAATCCACATTATTTATCGATTTTGTCTAATTATTGGCATTTTTATGCAATTTTTAGGTATTTATGATGAAATTAATGGGCGTAGCAGGTTTTGTTTAACATACAAATACGTCTAATAATTAGTAAGTTCATATTTTTGATAAATCCATATTTAGCTATTTTAGAAAAGAACCAATATTTCAAGTGTAATGAATTATTAATTTTAAAATTTCACCGTGTATAATTCATAATTGACCATACATTATTTAGTTTGTTGAAATCGGTTCATTGAGAGGATTACAAAAATATGCAAATATACAGGGTGTTTCATTAAAAAAAACACCGATTATGGCATACTTGCGTGCATCACCCTGTATATTTAAATTAATGTTTACATAACGCACAACTCAATTCAAAAGTTGACGTGTCTTGGCATTTTTTAATTTTCTAAAATAATGACATAAAGAATTTTATTCCATAAGTGGTTTCCACACTGTATATTGTGGTTCTCAACATAGAATAAAAACACCAAAGTGAAACAGGTTTCATACTATTTGATAAAATCTCGCAGAACAAGCAAACATTTTAGGACTGCAAATTAATCAAGAAAAAACAAAATATATGGTTCTTGGAGATACTGGAAGTATCGGAGAATCTGATAGTGAAAACAACAAGGGAAATGGACTACAGATTCCAAAGGGTACATGAATTTATTTATTTGGGAGTACTAATATCTAGCAATGCCCACGAAGAACAAGAAATACAGTCAAGAATCACGAAAGGCAACAGAAAATTTGGAATGCTCCAGTCACTGATGAAATCAAAATACTGTTCAAGAAAGATGAAGGTAAGGATATATAATACCATTATAAAACCCACTGTAACATACCAAAGTGAAACATGGATTTTAACAAAAACACAGGAAGAAAAGCTGGAGCGCTGGGAGCGAAAAATTCTGAGAGCAATCTTCGGTGAAATAAAAACACCTGAAGGATGGAGAAGAAGAACAAATGAAGAAATAGACATGTTATATGGAGAAGCAAGGATAACATCGAGAATAAAAACATACAGGTTAAGGTGGTTGGGACACGTAGAAAGATTGAACAAAGAAAGAATGACAAAAATGGCTCTTTACAGGACTCTTATTGGCAAAAGAAGAAGAGGACGGCCTAGAAAAAGATGGTTTGAAAGTGTGATGTCTGATATAAATAAACTGAAAATAAGAAAATGGAAACAGAAAGCTAAGAAGAGAGAGGAATGGAGAAAAATAACTGCCCTGGGTCTACAAGGCCTGTAGAGCATATATATATATATATATACTATTTGATAAATCTTGGAAATATGCCATCATAACATTCTCGGAAAATAAATTTACGCCGTTTTTTGACCTCCATTCTATACATTTTTGGTACGTAAGTTTGTACCGACCCTCAGATTTCGTTGGTAATATATTGAATTTGGCTATTTCTGCGATTTCCGTGATATTGGGTGGAGTTAAATGCATCTCACTTTCACTCGACATTTGTTAATTGAATGAAACTCTACACAAATACACAAACCAGTTATAAGGATAATAAAAAAAGGTTTTTTGATAGTTTCTTGACAGTTCGTTCGCAAATCGCTATTGCGGCCTACTTAAGTTTGACGTTTTGACGGCTTATGCCATATTTTTGAATGAAATGGCGACGTCTATTGACAGTTGCTAAGATGTTGTTAGGGAAGCCGTGCGATTCACTTCACAGGTGTGCGTTTTTTTTTACAGTGCGTAATAGACGTCATTACATTGATACCGACTGTGTGTTATTGACTGATTACAGGGGGGGTCAGGTAATAGTATATTATTCAACGAGCGTGTAATGATGGCTATTACTCATGAGAATGAAGTTTGCGACGTGAGCCGCAGGCGAACGGCGTAATCATTCGAGTGAGTAATAGCCATTACACGAAAGTAGAATACTATACTTTTTCTATGACTGAGTGTTCACCATTCAATTCAAACGAACGAGATATTTTGAGAATATTTTATTGAAGAAACTTAATGGTTTATGTCAAACAATTATATTTTGAAAGCTATAATGAAAACTCATTTATTGTTTACAATATTGAGGGTGAAATTTGCGCAATTGGATATATTCCATACAAATAAATTTGTAATAATTTGTAGTGTATAACAAATAAAAAAAACTTGATACAGCGGTGGGATTCGATCCCGCGATCTATCTCTCGTTATCCAGTCACTTTAACAACTAAGCCACAGAGACATCTAACTGTAGTGATGAACTGGTTGATTTCATCAGCAGTGAATAACTTCTTTCTTTGGTATATATCCATCGGATTTCCTTTTCAGAAATGCTCGTAATTTCGGATATTTTTCAATATTCACATCATTTTTTATTGAAATTGTGCTTCTAAGTATGGAATACTGTGATCACAAGGAGGAAGCTTAATATTTAACTGCTAATTCGCCAAAATAGGCTAGTACATTCTCCGAAAACGAATTTACATGTTTCGCTTTTCGCCAATCCATGAATATCTGGTAAACCATTTCATACCTTTTTTTATATTTTTCGGGCAAAAGGCTAATTGTACTTAAACTGGCAGCTTGTAGAACTTCTGGTGGAGTGCAATTGAATTCGTTTTCACTTTCTGAATCCATCATTCTAACAAAAAGTCCGCTCTAAATCACCTCCGGTAGGAAGGTATATTGGTACTATAAAAGTCAAATTATGACATTTCATGGCGAATCTGATTCAAACATTGCACTGCGACGCTGATTGACTTACACCCTTACAGTCGTTCTCTAGCGACTCGCCAAAGTCCATTCAGCGGCGAATGCTCATTTTGTCTTTCATAGACGGCGTATTGCTGAATGTTACATGCGCATTGAAATAGTTTTCGGCGAGCCGTCGAATACGCGAAATATATGCTCCAGCGCCCCGCTAGAGTTAAATTGTTTATCAAAGGGTAAAAATGGAAAACGATTTACATGCAATACGTGCTATTAATGAAGATTTTAATGCTCTAAATGACGTGTATTATCGGATACCGAAAAGATATATTAGAGATATGGCCAATCCCCTAGAATTCTATACAAATTTAGAATTCAAACTTCGATATCGTTTTGAAAAAAACACTGTAATGGAGTGTATAATGCCTTTAATTCAATGGCCACATTTTATTAATAATAGAGGACTACCACTACCACCCATAATATCACTACTTGCAACTTTACGATTTTATAGTACAAGTAATTTTCAGGTATGTAATCATATTTTTTTATAAAATGCAATACAAATAATTTATATTTTATTTAAGATTGTTTGTGGTGACTTAAGGGGAATTTCACAACCCTCTATTAGTAGAACAGTTTCATTTGTATCCAGACGAATAGCTTCAAATTGTCGACGTTTTGTTAAATTTCCGTCAGGAGAGCAAATTAATCTTAATAGAAATATGTTTTTTGAGATTGCACAATTTCCAGATGTAGCTGGATGTATTGATTGCACGCATGTGCGAATACGAAATCCAGGAGGATCTTTGGCAGAAGTATTTAGAAATAGAAAGCGATATTTTTCTATAAATGTTCAAGTAGTGTGTGGACCAAACTTGGAAATGTTCGATATTGTTGCAAGATGGCCAGGAAGGGAACATGATTCCACAATATTCAACTTTAGTTCTGTACGCACAAAATTTGAACGTGGATTGATAAGAGGATTTCTTTTAGGCGACAGTGGTTATCCTTGTTTACCATATTTAATGACGCCCCTAGCAAACCCCGTAACTGCTCAAGAAAATAGGTACAATCGAAGTCATATGAGAACACGCAATACAGTTGAGAGGCCATTTGGCGTATGGAAAAGACGATTCCCTTGTTTATCAAGGGGATTACAATGCAAACCTGAAAAATGTTGTACAATTATAGTTGCTTGTGCTGTGTTATATAACATTGGAAAAGCTGCAAATGATAATTTTTTGGTTAATTTCAATAACAACGACTTTAATGAAATTCATCCAATTCCTAATGGTCAATTTCAAAATGGTGGCTTAGGATTTGGGATTAGGCGAGCTCTAATTGAACGACACTTCCAAATCTAACAATTTTAACCCATGTGAGAGTTATACACTGTTTTTTATTTACTTATAATTTTTTTATTTAGCGAACAGTGAAACATATTTGACAAAATGTAAAAACTAAACAGTACCTAAATAAATTATTTTTATTTAAGTAAAACCTTTATTTTTATAGAATAATAAAAAAACCAAAGTTGAAATATGTGAAAAAAAAACTTTTTTATGTACATTTTGATTCGTCTTCTAATTTTTTTTTTAAGTTGAGCAACCAGTAGCATTTCTTCTGCAGTTTTTCTTTTCAGCTTTGCTGTTGCCAAGTCCTCAGCTGCAGTTTGCATTCGTAATGCGTGCCATTCAGCATTTTGTCTTCTTTCTTCTTCGGCAATTTGCATACGTAGAGAAATCATTTTGTCTGTAGATTCTTGACGAAAATTTTTTTTGGGTTTTTCTTTTTCTTTTATCAATGGGCTTGGCTCTGGATAATGGCAGAAGTTGAAGTTTCTTTTATTAATGGGTTTGGTTCTGGATTAATGGCAGAAGTTGAAGGTAATGCAACATTCTCTAATGTAATCAAATTATTATTTTCAATATTGCTATTGTCAACCTCTGCATTTTTTTCAATATGCATAAAAGTTCCGTCGCTGTGAAATACATTCACCACTTCCAAGGTTAAGTGAGGAACTGCTATATCCATGGAATTTTTTTCTGGTAAAGCAGGTCCTCCTCCTGTGCCCATTAAATTTCTTCTTTCTGATGCTACTTCAGCCTTTCTTATCCGTTTCAGCTTATCCCAGCATCTTTTTAATTGCAATACAGTACGCTAAAACAAATATTATTCTTTATTGTAGTAATAATCAAGGGTAATATACCAGGACCTCGATAAATAGTCTATTTTTGATGTGCCTTAATTTCAAGAATATTTTTGTCAATTTAATGAGACATAATTCACAATAAATAATCTAATTATTGATTATTAATTTCAAAATTTTAAATATTCGAGAAACTTAGCTGAAACAAAAATAGCAGTGTATTGATCGACGTCGTAATATATTTATATATAGGGTGTTTCATCTGGAAAAAATTAATGTAATCGGCCACGGATCTGGAAAACACCATATAAAAATAAATGTAATTTTAAAATATGCGTCTCACTGATATTTACTATCAGGATTTACCACACCAATTAATCACCCTGTATATATACATATTAAAATCTGTCGAGATATTGTTAATATGGGTACCTACCCTTGTATTTCCCGAAAAGGAGTTAAACTCATTCGTTAACTTCTCCCAGGCCTCTGTTTTCTTTTTTATGCTTGTCGCGTCTGTTTTTTTTAATTCAATGATAGGATATTTAATGATTAATTGTTTTAAAATTTCCTTTTCTTCAGCACTGTACGGTACATTCGCCATTTTTAAGCCGTGTTTCTGACAAGACTTAACAAGACTGGCAAACGTTTGTAAAACGATCAGTACATAAGTTCTGCGGCGATTCGTCACTTAGCGTATAGACAGCGATGCCACTATGAAATGGATGTCAGCGGCGAATCGCTGGCGCAGCGCCACTTGACAAGTTGTTGACGAATCGCCAGGAGAACGACTATGAATACGAGTGTTAGTCGTGTGTAATGGCATTCTTTGACGGTGATTGGCCATATTCGTGTGTAATGAATCCATTACACACGGGGCGTGGCTTGTTTTGTGTAATGCATCCAGTTACTCAACAAAAATGTTACATAAAAAGGGTCTATTTTTCAACAGTCATAGAAAAATATAATTTTTATCCTACACTATGAGAAAGTTCAATTTTTTTGTTTCATTTTTTGTATAGCGCATCGACCAGGAGGGGTCATTAGCGATATTTGGTGTATACATATTTACTTACATTTGGTATTTTATAAAGAATTTATAACATTTATTAATTTAAGGAATGTCTTCAGGCTACGTAAATTGCAGTTGGTTCCTAATACATCAGATAATCCATTGTTGGAGAGTTGTGTCAGTTGTCGCTGTTGTGTTATTCAACAAGTAGGTGCTTGATAGTTAGTTTTGAGTCGCAATAATTACATTTTGGTTCGGGACCTTTGTCAAATAGATAACTGTGAGTTAGCCGGGTATGACCTAAACGTAGCCGTGTTAGTAGCACTTGATCGCGACGTTTTTTTGGTAGAACTGACCACGGTTTAATAGTCCTTTTTACCTCGATAAGTTTGGTTCCCGCTATTTTCCATTTAGCTTCATAGACACTGTTTACTTTAGTTTGAATTATTGATTTAATATCCGCACTCACTGAAAACTGCACTACTCGAGCATCTTCGTTGGCCGTGGCATCTTTTGCTCTTTGATCAGCTTCCTCGTTGCCATCTATTCCTACGTGTGATGGGATCCACATAAAGATGATATCCTTATTGTTTGGTTGAGCTATTATAAGTTCTTTAATTTTTAAAACAAGGGGGTGATTTGTGAATATTTTTTGTATGGATTTTATTGAGCTGAGGGAGTCTGTGAGAATAAGATGGTTTTGAGTGTTTGAAGATAAATGATTGATATAAGCTAAGGCTTCATATAAGGCATATAATTCGGCTGAGAAAATGGAATATGTATCTGGAAATTTGAACATATAAGTTGTATTTGTAGTTAACACCGCGGCTCCAATGCCAGCTGCAGATTTTGAAGCATCGGTATAGATTTGGTGATAGTCTGTATAATCTTCTAGTATTGTTTTGAAGGTTGATCTAATACTGAAATTGGGAATCGAATATTTATCTAGAGAGCTAAGAGTGGTTATACATTTTGGTTTTTTGATTTGCCAAGGGGGAGTAGATGTAGTCAGACGAGGGAAACATTTGGGAAAAGAGAAGCTCAGTTTTCCAAGGTACATTTTTATTTTAGCATAAAAGGGTTTGGGAGCATGAGGTTTAATTGTGAAAGTATTGAGAAGTTTTTGAGGAGAGCAGTTATGCCTTGTAGGGTTGAACGGATTGTAAATCGCTTTATCTGCATATGTCAGGCTTGATTTTGCACGCAAGTTTAAAAATTGAAGTTTGTTTTCCGGAGCCTTATATCGTTTGTATCTATTAAAAGCTTTTTTGCTAGTCTGTTGGCAATCGTTATTCCACCATGGAACCGGGAGTGTGTTGTTTGGTGTAAGATGTTTTTCCAATTGATATATTTGCTGCATGTTTGATGGTTTCTAAGAATTGTTCTAGCGATTCGTCTATATTAGGTAGCACAAGACTTACTTTTTTCTTCAATAACAGTGGAGTAGAGTTGCCAGTCAGCAGTTTTAAGTTTCCATTTAGGATGGAAGCTTTGTTTGGTATTATTCTTTGTATTGTTGTAGATAATAATGGGGTAATGGTCACTACTGTAGGAAGTGTTGTCGAGAAGTTACATCTGAGTAAGTTTTTAAGGTATTATTCTGAGAACTCCTGTAGTCAGAAGTCTCAGTAGATGGTGTTGACATATTTATATTTTTGTACGAATTTTCACTCATAAACTTAAATACGGACCTGTTCTTCGAGTTTCGTCGAACATATCGTTTGTTTTCCGGAGCCTTATATCGTTTGTATCTATTAAAAGCTTTTTTGCTAGTCTGTTGGCAATCGTTATTCCACCATGGAACCGGGAGTGTGTTGTTTGGTGTAAGATGTTTTTCCAATTGATATATTTGCTGCATGTTTGATGGTTTCTAAGAATTGTTCTAGCGATTCGTCTATATTAGGTAGCACAAGACTTTATTTTTTCTTCAATAACAGTGGAGTAGAGTTGCCAGTCAGCAGTTTTAAGTTTCCATTTAGGATGGAAGTTTTGTTTGGTATTATTCTTTGTATTGTTGTAGATAATAATGGGGTAATGGTCACTACTGTAGGTATAATCTAGTCTGTCCCATGCTAATGAAGGAGTTAGGGTTGGATCGCAGATTGTAAGGTCAATACATGAAGATTCTCCGGTCTGTATATTGAATCTTGTCGCTCTGCCGTCGTTGAGAACAGAAAGGTTGAAGTCGCCTAATATTTGTTCTACAAGGTGACCCTTTGTGTTTTGAGATGTTGAGCCCCACAGAAAGTTGTGAGCATTGAAATCTCTTAGTATGATTCTAGGATTGGGGATTTGTTGTATCAAATTGCCCAGGTCCTGCTGGTTTATTTGCGATCCTGGAGGAAGATATAGGTTGCAGATATGTATGTCTTGTTTGTCATGGATTTTATTGGCAATGGCTTCAAGATTACTATTTAAAGGGATTTCCACGGCGTCAATATTATTTTTAGTGAGGACTGCTACTCCTCCACTAGCTTTTTGAGCAGTATCTCGATGTTTATAAAATTTTTGAAATTGATTCAATGTTTGGACATTGCTATGTTTCAGGTTGGTTTCTTGCAAACAAAATTATGTCAGATTTAAATTTGTTTATGAGCTTTTGTAATATTGGTAGTTTATCAATGAAACCATTTTGGTTCCATTGTAAAATAGATGAGAAAGAATTGAAAATGGGTAAGTATTTTAAGAGCTTGACGTTTGTGAACAATCGCTCTCCTGTTCTGTATCTGTATAGGTTAATTGCAGATGTATTAGAAGTTTTTTCTTAATTTTTGTACATCTTGTTTTGATAACTATGTGGGTAAAATGCGGATAAATTCTGGTTAACATATATATTAGTGCTGTGAGGTCGGTTGTGTAGTCTTGAATGATACTTATTGGGTCGGCTGATCCGTAAACGTTCACGAAAAGATCTGATATTTGGGTGAAATTGAGGATAAAGGGTGGATTGTGTTCGTTGATAATTTTTCTCACTGTCTCCATAAGAACTTCGATTGGAAGATCTTTTTTGTTATTTGTTTTGATTTTCTTTAGGTTTGCTTTTGGTTGCGGTTTAGCGAAGGGATCTTTCTTGGCTTCGTTTGTTTCTTCTTCTGGTTGAAGAGACGGTGTCTCTATTTCCTTGATTGTGCGTTTTGCTAAGTTTTGATTGTCGGTATCCGTATCCATTGTAGTATGGAGTATGTAAGTGTTTCATCATTTATGTTTATTGGTTGTTTGTTGTGGGAAGTGGTTTCAAGTGATGCGATAGGAGTACTAGTAATGGGAGGTGGAGAGTGTGATGCTGTTTCGCAATTTGCTGCGGTGTGAACTTGCTTTCTACAAGAAAAGCAGAGTGAGTCCTGGGAGAGAAAAATTCTGTAAGTTGTATCTTCATAATTCATTAAAAAGGATTCTGGAAGAGCGTGTCCTGGTGGAGTTATAAAAACTTGACGTCTAAAACTGTAAATGTGATTAAATTCGGGAAGATTTGAGCTGATTCTAAGAAATGACATCATAGAAACAGTGGTAATGTCTAGTTCGCTTAATTCATTCATTATATAGCGTGAGGTATTGTAGGACAAACGTTAGAAACTACAAGCCTTTCTGAGGGTGTTACATATTTACGGGCCTGCACAATTTCATTGTTTATTTTGATTTTTCTTTCGTGATTGGTAATGAACTTTGGGCAAGGATTCGATGGCTTGGGAAGGAATTATTTTATTTTAAGTGGACTGTATTTATTGTTTTCTTACTTCCCTCCTTTGCTCTCAGGTCCCTCGCAGAAAACCTTCGTTGTTATAAACTTTATTGTTGAAGTACGATGGGTAATTAAACGCTTTTTTCGGGATTTTCGATTATATTGACAATTCGTTTATAAAAATAACAATGACATCTCATCATAACAACGGTTGCTAAGTACATTCTTTCTTTTTTTTATATAGATATATAGAGAAACTTTTAGATGTTCAGTCATCAAAGATAATTAACCCAGAAATAAATAATGTTATTAACGAAGAAAATGCACAATTTATTTAGCCAAGCAAGTCTGTTAAGAATTATCTTGAATTCTTAACAAACTTTTTTAATATGCTAGGACTAGTGAGATACATGCAAATTCTTTTGTTCGATAGTCTTGAAGTGAATAATATATTTTTGGGTTCAATAATTGTTCCTAGCGGTATGAGGTAATCTTGAAGTGTTGCGTTTTCTATAGCAGGAAAGATTATTGCTTGCTCTTTCGTTAGGAAGTGTTGTCGAGAAGTTACATCTGAGTAAGTTTTCAAGGTATTATTCTGAGAACTCGTGTAGTCAGAAGTCCCAGTAGATGGTGTTGACATATTTATATTTTTGTACGAATTTTCACTCATAAACTTAAATACGGACCTGTTCTTCGAGTTTCGTCGAACATATCGATATTGATAAGAGTAGAGTTTTTCCTCTCTTTGTTTGAGATAGTACCGAAAGAAACTTGCAGGTTAGGTGATTCAAATTGATGTTTACGTTTGGATATCGAAAAACGTACTTACGTATATGGTTAAGTACACTAGTATGTTGTATATTGAATGCATTAAGGTAAATGTACCGAATTCTGACAGGTTAAAGAAGGAGCTTGATAGGAATGATTTTGATTGACCTTCTTTATGATTTTTAATCAATTGAATGTGCTAGGCTGTTCGAATATCATCAATAAAACGACATTTTGTTGTTTAAATCATATTTATTTTTGAACTTTTATCAAAAATGGAATATTTAAAAACTAGTGTAAATGTCTCTATTTCCGACACCAGAAATAAAGTTTAAGCCAAATTATGACACAGTAGGCTCTAATTATGACACTGTTCCTATTTAGGAAACCTACGTGTTCTTAATTCTGAATATACAAATCTATAGACCATAAAAATAAATAAAGCAGTTGAGTTTTGAGGTAAAATTCGTCCTAAGAGTATCAAAATAAGTAAACAAATATACAGCAGCACTTTTACTTAGTTATGATAACTTATTATTCTCTAAATCTCAAATATGTTTTTAGTTCTGGTACAGTATAAGTTCCCCTGTTGTTGTTCAAAATCGGAGGATTAATTTTCATGATTATTTCGCTAAGCTCGTACCAGATACAATCTTCTTGTTTTGGCCACTTCCAGTTACAGCCACTGGGAATCATAACACTAACAAAAGCTTCATTATCACGTTGATCTTTAATGATTCCTGGATATTTGATACCATCATATGTAACAACCACATAGTCGTCAATACTGAACTGTTGCTCGCAGTTAGGGACAGATGATTCAGTTGACGGCTTTGATTCATCATCAGAATCTGAATCAAATACCCTTCGATTTACTCTTTCTTTATTATCTTTTGATTTGACAATTCTTGGCTTTTTTACTTTTTGTTCTCTTAATCTCTTACGTTTCTCCTTTTCCTCCTCTTCCTGCCTCTCTTTTTCTTTTTTTTATAGTAATTTTTCCACTGCTCTGAGCTACACTAGGTAATTTTTCTTTAGGATTCCTTTTTTTCTCCGACTTTTGAAGGGTTGGCCAGAATAGTATAGTCTTGAATGGGGATGGCACATCTGAAGACACATCTGTGACTTGTTGATTCATAAGTTATTGTTGAGGTAGGAATATGACTTGTTGAATCAGAAGTTATTGTTGAGGTAGAAGCTGATGATATGGAAGCAAGAGTCGTTTCAGGAGTTTTAGGTCTATACTAAGTTTCTCTAATGTCATGCTCGTTAGATACTATTTCTTCATTTTTGCTCCTATCTGTTACTTGGATATGTTTGTTGCTTCCTTCGGGCTCATTCATTTCTAAAAGTGGATAATATATTTATTTTTTGATTGGATATGTCGGCGGTCTTTGCTGGGGATTCTGTAGTTCGTTCTTCAGGTGAATATGTTTCACTATTGTTAAATAATAACTTGTCTTGGTCCAAAATCTCGATTTGATAATTTGCAACAGTTATGTTCTCTACCGGGTCTTCTATTTCCAAACAAATGACATTTTCCAAATGTGTTTCTTTCACTAAATCCTCATCTCCTTTTTCTTCAGAAGAAGAAAAAGCAGATTCGTTCTGCTTCTACCAGTAAGTTTTCGTCATCTAGATAAGAGTATTCTTCACCTTCTTGAACTTGCACGATGGATTCATTAGGATTTTCGTTTTCCTTGTTAATCAAACATGTACTGAAATTGCACCAGAATTCAAACAATGACGTGTCTTCGATTCTCCCATTCCATTTAGTTTCCTGGCAATTTTTAAATTTTTCTGTTCTTTCCTTTCCAATTAACTCTTCAATAAATTCTATTTGCTCCTCATTCA
The DNA here is from genome assembly GCA_910591675.1 of Galerucella calmariensis. Lineage (NCBI taxonomy): Eukaryota > Metazoa > Arthropoda > Insecta > Coleoptera > Chrysomelidae > Galerucella > Galerucella calmariensis. Next base: position 19,949 of record CAJUYG010001215.1, read on the forward strand.
ATTTACATAATTTTTCTATAGGGTTTACGATTGTGTTGTTCGTATGTTGGACTGAAGGGGCAGTCACCAGTTTCTCCAAGGTTATTGCATTGGGGTTGAATGGGCAAAGGCCACATGTCCTGAAAGCGTTTTTTTCACATTTTTTCATTCAAAGTCTCCTTAATGACTTTGTCTAGAAGAGGAGCAAAATTTTCCTTTCTCAATTTTTGTCTGTTATTATCAATTTTGAATTGATCTGTTGCCTTATTCCAACCATTTTTTAAGGGACGGAAAACCCCCACGTCCATGGGTTGGAGCATATGAGTGGAATTTGGTAAGAGGCTGATTGAGATAATTTCTTTTTCGGAACAGAATTCGCTTAATGGAAGTGTCAAATGCGATTTATGGCCATCCACGTAAAATATTATTGGCAAGGAAATGTCATTTTTGAGAATCCACGAATAAAAAACGTTTCACATGTACTTGAAAAAACTTTCACTGGTCATCCATCCTGATTCTGATTTGCCAAGTCCCCATCCATTGGGAATTAGAGTAACTATGCTTTGGGGAATCCGCTCATACGAGTGCATTACCATTGGAGGGGCTACGTTACCGGAAGTATTGGCTGAAAGAAAAGAAAATAGCTAATGTTTGTTTTATAAAATAGGTACCCATTAATAAAAATATCAGGAATAAAAAGTAAATACTTGCCTGTTACCAAAACTGTGATACATTCCTTTTCGTCATTGCTTGTGCGGCTGTACACTGTTTTGCTTCCTTTAACTGTGAAGACCTTCTTTCCCTTTGGACATGAGAAAAAAGCAGACTCATCTGCGTTAGTAAATAGGCTATGGGCATTCGGGACCATTTTTGCGATTTTAACATGGGAATCTCCATAAGGAAATCTAAGGTCCAAATTAGCGAAATTGGATGCTTCAAGGTCACGCGTCGGAATCCGAGCTGTGGGTAGTGGGGGTAAATCTGCACATATGCTATGGGACGGTCACGCCTGCGCTGAGCCAATCACAATGCTTCATACGTCACGTTGGCATGTCAAACGTTACATGTCAAACGCCACTCCGTCAAACTTCACGTCAAACGAATGTGACACTCTTCTTGGATCGGAAGCAACTTCATGTAAATTGTTTTCATTGAAATAGTTCTCCAATTCCAAAAAACAGTTTCTTATGGCGGGTTCAGTTACCGCTGCACGTGAATGTATTAAGTTTTGACACATTCTATTGGAAATTTTAGTATTACGATGTAGGGACGATTCATACCAATGTCTCCCAGGTCTATTTTCACGAAACGGGTTTGACGATTGTTCTTTTTAAGTAGCATTGCCACGATATCCAGCAAATGGTCTTTACTAACTGGTAATCCCATTTTGTCAACGTGAATTATCCACTTTACCAATGTTGCCTCCTCTTCAGATGTTAATATTTGACTATTTATACACAACAGCATGCAAGTAGGGCTTCATAAACAAATATAATCAAGAAGCACAGTGGACTAACCGCACTTGATCCACTTTGCTACTTAGCAGTCACGTCAAACTAAAAACGGCAAAAGTAGTTTAGTGTAGCCATCTAGTGATCAATAGGAAAAGTTGACTTGGTCCATTTTGCAGCCGATAATATATGAAAATAGGAGTTGAATAATGCAATAAAAGCAAATTATTTTTTTTGTGGGTTAGTCCACTATTGCACTCGTAGCGTCATTTGGTAGTTAACATTCTTTCCGTTTTTCACAATGCATTTTCAAACTCTGGTGTACAGTTACTGCGCTGATCCTTATTATAGTCCTCGATTTTAAGGAACCTAACATCACCAATTCGTCGCCTGTTAAATAGAATAAGCAATGCTAAAGTACAATTCACCAACAATTTGTAGGTTTTGATGTCATCTTTTTGTTTGGTGAATATCTTAGCACATGCATCTGCTTCTTTTAGGCACTGCTCTCGGAATATTTTGATGTCGTTTACTAGAGGCAATAACAAAGGTTTATTCCACCTTTTTTCTTGTAGGTCCTTGTTAGCTAAGGAAGCTAGTTCGCTATTCCACCGGGACTCGATCAATTTTTTGAAATGTTTTACATCTCTAAGCCAATAGCGTTCGTGCGTTTCTGACTTAGATTTAAAACCACGACTATGTTTCAAAATAAGATTTTTAAAAAAGTGCCAAGATGCATTGCAAGACTGGGAGATTTGAAAGTTTTTTTGATTGGGTCATATCCTACAATACTCCTTGCGTCCTTCAGTGCGTTGTCAAAATTTGGTGGGTGGAGGATATCTTTAAAACGAACTTTTTCGTTATTAGTTTGTTTCCAATAGGAATTAAGCAGTCTCCCAAGTTCCCTCATTCGGTTACTACAAGCATACGCCATGCGTTCTCTCTTGTGTTTTTTCAGATACGATTCCCCAAAATTGGCAATTAGATCTTTTTTAACATCGAAAGCCATATCATCCCCTCTCATCTTGTCGAATACCTAGTAGAATTCAAATCCTTTTTCACTTTGCACAATATAATAAACTGCTAAGGAAATTAACTCATATTAAACAAAAATAAGTGATAAATAAATGAATAGATAAAATATGTCATTTATGTTTTTAGGTCAATATTCTCTAATACATTCCAAAATTATACTCACCTGGCATTTAACATTTAGTTTAGATATGGTGTCTGTGGGATCAATGACACAAGCAACAACTGTTTGAGAATTTGATACACGGTGAATTCTAGTATGTGTTTCTATATAATTATATGGCTTAACATTGCATATTTTCGTATGTTTTTCCAAATATGGTCTACGATACAAACCTTTGCAAAAAATGCAAGGATAGTAATTATTTTTTCCTATTTGGTCATTGTTCACTTTCCGGTAGGGGCGTGTGACACCGGAGAAATGAAGGTCGAAATTTGTGTCTTTTCGGAGTAATACAAGAGCCAGCCGTCTATCTTTACTATTTTTAGGCAGTTTTAGTATATCTTCAACTTCTTTTTCTGAACAATGATGCTTCTCTACGTGTCTCATGAAATTTTTTGGAAGCACATCCTTATCACAAAATTTGCATCTCACTTGTTTCTGTTCCAAAGCTCTTTTTGCCTGTGATTAAAATTTTTGTATGAATAGTGGAACGATTTTTTAAAAAGTCCACTCACTTTAATTTGCTCGGAGATTGGTTGAGCTATTACATCAGAAATCTTACTATAATCACCGGATATATTAACATTTTTCAAACAACTTATTCCATCGTCAATAATCGTCTCATTATCACTAGTTTTTGAACTGTTATTAGTCAAGCTTCCTTTGTCAAAGTCCTTATCACGTGAATCATCATTTTAAAAAAAGACAGACTCATAATAAACTGAAAAGATTATTCAAGATAGTTACACCCCTGTTGTAAGTACAAAAATAGGAATTTAAAAAAAAATATAATTCAAGCAACATTAATCTAAATATAAATAAAACAATTCATTCCAACAGCTTAAAGTGACATTTTCACAGTCAATCAATTTTTCATTTGCACTTATAATCATGAATATTTTGTATCAATAGGGGAAAGTGGTCCACATTCGGCATATTAGCCTTTAAAAACCAAATCTGAGAAAAATTGTTAAATTATTCAAAAACCGGTAACGGTACAAGGAACTCTACTTTATTAGGGACTTATCTAGGTGATTAAAAAAAAATTAAAGCATATGTTAACAACTACTGATTTTTTTAATTTTTTTTGACAAATGGCTGAAAGTGCCCTACTAGGGGGGTAGTTTCAGCTATAAGAAGGGGAACATTCGGCTACACAATAATATATTAACAATAAAAAAACTAAGTTAAACAAATATATTTTAATCTTATATTTAGGTTAGAAAAGTTAACGTTAAATTTAAAAACACTCGATGTTCGTGCAGTTCCATGACTGGAAGATGGAGGCAAAACAGCTACTACGACTTTTTTCTGCACAATCGATATGTCTTCTACAGTAGGAAAGAGGAAACTATTTGTGCTACCTTTACGGCGCAGAAATTTGATTTCATATTCCTCTTCTTGGAGAGAAGGTATTTCACCCACATAAAAAATTTCTTTGCTGGAAACTAGAAATTTGACAAGAACAAAATTTCCCACATCAATAATCACCCTATCGGAGATGAGTCTTAAGTCCTCAAAATCTTCATCGTCATCAGATGAGCGATCTTGCAAAACAACTTCAGTGCTTGACTCGCTTGAAGTGGAAATGTTTCGCTTTTTACCAACAGTGACCAAATATTTTTTGACTGATGCCTTCTTTTGTTTTAAACTCACTTTTCTTTTCCGTTCTGCTTCTAAACTTTGTCTTTTTTCATATTCCGGAGTGTCTGTATATATTGTTGACTGTGCTTTTCTCTTATTTGTTTTCTTCTTCTCTCCAAATTGTGCCTTTGGATATGGCCTGATTTGACACAATGAGGAAGTTGTTGTAGAAGGCATTGGAGGAGAGGCTGGAGGTGTTTTGTTTGCAATTTCTTCAAAGAATGATGTCGAAGGGATTGGTGAGATTGTTCCAGTCTCCAATTCTCTTTGTGTAGCACCATTACAACTATTGTTTTCTTTATTTTCCGTCAATGGTTGGTCAGTTACTTCGCTTGCCATAAAATCTTCATCACTGAATACAAGTCGATTCATCGGCCACAAACCAGTGTTCTTAAACGAGCTTGTTATGTTTTTAATTGTAAAGGCTCTTTCATATGCCTGCTTAGCCAAACGTGCCAAATGTCGAATGGTAAGAGCTTTTGCAGGGTTTGAAAGCAGCCAGTCATGTTGAGCTGTAGCTAGATATGACTTAAACGGCCCAAATACCCCTACATCTAGAGGCTGAGTTTTATGGGTCGTATGAGGCGGAAAAGAAAGCAAAATGATCCCATTTTCTCGACACACTTTAATCGCCTCCACCGATATATGTGACTCGTGGTTATCCAAGAGAAGAAGTACCTTATTGTTTTCCACAGAAGATTCAACTGTGTTTGCAAAGTGCTGAAGTACTTTTGGGAATAGCTTAGATGTCATCCACCCTTTCTTATTTCCAAGGGCAATGGCAGATGTTAGGTATTCATCGCCTAAATATTCTTCAGGGTTTCTCACCCTAGGATATACAAATACAGGCGGTACTGTTCCTCCAGCTGCATTAACCATCCCAACAAACGTTACAAGTTCACCTCTCTCCTGTGAAGAGATATGAGCTACTTGTTTTTTGCCTTTGGGGGCAACAACTTTAGCAGGTGGCATAACTGTCGTTATTCCAGTCTCGTCCAAATTCCAGATCTTCTCTGGCTTGAACTTATATTTTTCCAGGACATAAGCATACTTAACGAAAAAGTCTTCAATAAGTGGTTTATTAAAAGCCATAGACCTACTTATACTGGTATTTTCAGGTTTGCGGAGCGATAAATCGTTCCGATACCTTTTCATGAAGCCACGTAGCCACTCAAGACCTAAAAAATATTGTTGTTGAAATCTTAGAATTCTATATTAAAAAAATAAACAAACCTGCAGTTTTATTTAACTCCCAACTGTGCGGTATCTTAGAATCCGGTAGAGCTCTAATAAAATCATAAGCCAGTTTTCTTATCTGCTTATAGTTTAGGCCATAGTTTAAGTTGGAGCACCTTTTTATATAAGTTACAAGCTGTAACTCCTGATTAGTATTGAAAACTTGACGAGCTGTATATTTGCTCGTATAAGAGGCCTCCTCTTCACTTTCATTGCCTGAATCGGCCCACTCTGCCAGAAGCTCTTCTTTAGATTTTTTCTTTAAAAGTACTTTGATTCTAGACTGTAGGGTTTGTCTTTTCACTTGATATTCTTGAGCAGCTTTGTACTGGCTTAAAATTCCGCTCAATACAGCTTTAATAGCCAACTTCACGTTCTTTTCACTGATATCGCAGCAATTCGTCTTTTTAATATACTTTTTAGGCATCTAAAACAAATTATTTAACAATAATTAATACTTTCTTACAGATGAAAAAGTTTAATATATGTGTAGGGGAACATTCGGCTACCAGCCGAAACTTCCCCAGGTGCTCAGAAAATAATATTAAATAAAATTCAAACACCCGGCACTGTTTGAAGGTTAGAATTTGCCGGGACACTAAAAAGTACATATTTTCTTATAATATTCATATTAAGTGGCATTAATTTACTTGAATATAGAGTCCTAAATTAAACAAAGATTAAACTCAAAAAACTTACCTTTAGACACAATAAAAATCACGATATTAAAATAAATTATAACGTCTTTAAATCTCATTTACTAACACACTCACAAGGCAGGACACTGGTGTTAACTGACAGCGTGGGTTGGTTTAGGCGCCAAATTCAAATGTAATTCGGATTTATTGGATGTAGCCGAATGTTCCCTATGGCCGAATGTGGACGACTTCCGCCTACTTTTATTTCAAGCCAGTTTTTATTATGGAAAAGTTGAGAATGATTGGCAATAAGCTGTTCACATTCATGCCTCTTCGGAGGTCGTTTTGTCTTCATGTGCTGCTTGAAGTATTGCCTGCATATATTTTTTTGCTCAGTAGTCCATGGGATACGAATACAATTTTTTTTCGGGAGTTCGCTCGTAGTAGATGAATGTAATATGGAAATGGAAGCTTGATCAAGTTGTATATTTTCATGTGTATTTATATCGTTCAATACGTCTATATCGTCCAGTACCTCCTCATCATCTACGTCATTTAACAAGGGTCCTTCCATAAGATCATCTTCCATATTAACTTCGATCTCTTCTAGAGATTTACATTTAAAATTAGCACATGTGCCACTTTCCATGAGCAATAATATTTTTGCAATTTTTGCTGTTTGGTTCACTTCATCTGGTAATCTGTATGAACGTCTGAGGTGTGACCCATCAAAGTTGATAATTGCTCTAATTCCGATTCCTTCAAGTTGAAAATTTGACTGAGGGTAGCTAAATGTTTCCTCAATCTCAATCTCTTCCTCATCTCTCAATCAATCGAGTTGAAGTTAATGCTCCCGGATTTTTTGCGCCCGAAGCTTTAGCGTGTTTTGCTAGAACCTTATACCCACAGATATGACTATCAGTTCGTGGGTGCCCAAAGAAGTATACGTTAGTTTTCTCAAACAAGTACGGTCTAGCTTTAGTAATTACTTCAATATCTTCTTGGACATCTTTATTAAACTAAACTGGAACTCCACGACCCCTTTTACCTCTCATTACAAGTCTCTTCAGAGATTGCATCAAAATTTTCTCAGACAGTGACATTGCGTCAGAAAACTCTTCATAATTAGATGAACTTGCAGATAGCTTGTAGTCACGTAATAACAACCTCTGCAATTCACCAGGACGTCTTCTGTTCAACAACATTACTATACAGTAAATGGCTTCTAGCAAATTTATGTATGCTGATACATCATTTGTATTATGTTGTAGTCTTCTTTTTGAATCTACTGTTTTCGCAACAAATATTTTTTGAATATCTTCAAGTCACTGGCCAGTGGGACTATAGTGACCTTGTTCCATTTTTTAACGTTTAGGTTTGTGCCGCTTGAGTACTAATATCGAAACGCCAGTTAGAATTTAAAAGTTGAATCAAGGAAAACCTTGATTCAGATTCTCCCGCATTAACTCTGGAGTAAATTTCCTTCCGCCTTAAAGCAAATGTTGAAGCAATATCGCAGCACTGCTTCAAAGCTCAATATTCATGGCGTACGTAGGTGCATCAAAAGTATTTGTCTCAGTACTATAGTTTGATACATTTTTTGCACTCTGCACAAGAATATCGTAGTGCTGAGGTTGTAATGCTTCAAACAAATTTTTGATGGTGGTATTTTTTGTCTGTATTTTTAGTAGTCTTGGAAGCTCACGCATTTTCCTGGAGACTACATTAACAAAATGTTTTTTCTCTATGGGTATTCATGTAACGTGCTCCATATGCACAAATCAAAACGTCTTTTTGTGCAGTTAAAGAGATTTTATCAAATCTCATTCTTGAAAATACATTTTCTTTCAAATTTTGGTTTATTTTGCAATGGTCCAAAAGTCTGTTAACAACTCTTCCTCCAAGAGACTGGTTTTGAGAACAACTTCTTTTATGTTTCCATAGTTGCTTAGGAGCATAGAATCCTAAGAAATATTGGCATGGTAGTCTTCGTTGATCTGTTTTACACTTTCTCATTGGTTCAAAGTTATTTATTACCAGTAATTCGGTTGAATCGTTTTCACTAGCGATGATTGATGTAGTAGAATTCTAAAAAATAAATAAATAATAATTGATATGGAGGTAGTTAACTATCAACTACGAGTTGACAAGTGAACAGAAACCAATAATGAAATTTATGCGAAGAGGGAAATGTAATCTTGTAACCTGATGAATCCAAAATGACACTAAACTATGGAGACAAGGAGCACTGTCTTATGTGGTTAACAACTATGTCCGGTTAGAAGTAGTGAATAATGATTCAATAAATAACCACAATGGCGTAGTTTTAGCTAACAGATCTGCTATAAATTTAGCAGTTGAAAAGGGAGTGCAGTGTGCCGAGTCGAATTCAGCTGTGAGAATAACATGGAAAGTGGTTTAATTGTGAATATTTAGTGATTATTTCAAATTATTTGATAGTGTTAAAAGTTATAAAACTTTTCGAAATAATTGAACAATAATGGGAAACATTTTATATTGTGAAAAGCTGTAAAAATGGACGTAAAACGAAAAATACAATGAATGATTCGTCTGTTTTTTTTTTCGACCAATAGTATGTTTACCCACTGGCTCCCTTGATTTAACGCCTTTTTCACAAACCTCCTTGACTATACCATCCATACACTGAACAAAAATTAACCTTTTTAGAATTAGATGGGGGTTTTCATGTAATAAGGCTGCTATGGAGAATGCCAAAATTGGAGAATAAACCAACAATTTAAAAATGAAGAGGATTAACAAATTCCAGTCGTCGTTCAATTCTTATAAAAAAACAATTCAAATACCATAGATAGAATCAATATAAAATGCACACAAGAACGGATAAATGAGAAAAACATTGTTATTAAAAAAAACTGTACATTTCTATACAAGATAAGCAAATAAGAATTAAAATATGTTTTTAAATGAAACTAACTGTTTATAATTGACTCCACAATATATTTGAAAAAATGTGGAAATTGCAAGTAAATTGACAATTTTCACATTTTTTCAAATATATTGTGGAGTCAATTAGAAACAGTTAGTTTCATTTAAAAACATAAGATGAGTAGATTCCACAAGTGAGGGTTTATACAGTTAACTCAAGAATTGAAATGGTTGAAGGGAGCAGAGGAGGTGCATAATCAAACAAAATTTGATGTTTTGGAGATAAAGGAATTTGAAAAGAAAAATTAAGAATTAGAGTCACATTAGAGGAAATGTTTGGACATTAGAAATTGTAAAATGAAAAAATTAGAATGTATGTGAAAAGAAAGCAGTTTTGTAACACATGTCTGTTGGATAGTTATTCAATCGAATCAATGATTGTTGTTTTTTCAAGGATTGCAGACATAGAGCGGTAAGTGATATTTTAGTCACAAATGTTGAAATGGTAATTGTGGAAATGTTTAGACTCCGAATAAGGATTTCAAGATTTTGTCTGTATACAAAGGAATTGAACTATGTTAACAATGGTATATCTAACTATTGAGTTTACATTAATGTATGCGCCGTATACATTGAAAAGATAATACACGAATACAAAAAACCTAAAAATAAATGTAAATGAATATTTATGTTAAATCACTTACATAACTCGAACTATCTGGAGGAATGGAGTCCAAATCAGAATGGATTTCTTCATGCCCGGAACTAAATGTCTTTGATACCTGTAATAATGGAGATTGTATAATTTGTTCTACTGTGCGTACTCAAATATTCAACCTCGTTCATATAAGAATTTCCTAATCCACTCATAGTACTTCCATTTTGGATAACCTAAAATATGACATATTCATACAATATTATATAATTCTATTTTATTAAGTAATATTTTTGTAAATAGAAGACCATCGGTGTAACTTCTCAGAACATTATCAAATGATACCTCAATCTTCAACTCTTGGTTTCAAATAATTTTTTTCTGGAGATATTCAAATACTTGAATCTGATACTTGACTATTAATTTCTACGTGATACAGAATTCTTTCCTGTGAAATGTGGAATAAACTCGTGGTCCATTTCTATGGAACCTGTATAAACACATGTTATGGTTGAATGATATATAGAACCTGTTGTTGTCTTTTCAGCTATCCATGGACCGAAATTAATCGATAGATAGTAAACTAGGTACGCTTCCCCCTGCATGATTTCTTTTTACTCGCACTTAATAAAAATAATATCAACATCTGTACAGAAAATCTGATTTCTCCAAACGAAAATTAGAATTATCTCACCTCTGTTATATCCTTAAAAGTAGAAGATAATAAGTTTTCCAAAGCATTGAATTCTTTTGGTGACATAATTGGCTAAAAAAAAGATTACTGGTCAAAAGTCTGAAATAACCTTTTTTGATACATATAGTTGAAATCAAATGTTTTCTCCCAAAAAAATTAGCGCGTAATTTCACAATTTGTGCTCTTCATTTTCGATAAGGAAACTTTTTACTAAGTTTGTTGTCAATCTGAAGCCGACTAAATATTTTTGTTTCAACAAAATAATTTTATACATTATTTTTTGGAAAGTCTGCTAATTTGTTGAATAACAACCTAGTTCTTTGAATTTATTTTCAATTCCTAAAATGCATGATTTAGTATACATAGGAATTTCTTGGCTTATTTAAATTCAGAATTTTTTAGCTTAGTTCGGTAAAACCTTTGTCTATAAGAAAAAATTTTTAGACAATGGTAAAACGAAAATCATGTCAATATTGACAAACCTGTGTTGTATCCAATATGTCCCGTGGGACTTTAGTTGGAGATTGTAATTTTTCAATATCCTGAAAAAAAAGAAGATGAAAAATATTAGGTAATGTGTAAATTTGGAAAAAAATACACGTAACCATAATAAATAACAAGAGAAGAGATATTTTAAAAAAAAATCTGAACTATATATAAATAGATCTAATGTGAAAAATATGATTACTTCTAATGGAAATCCCAAATCTAAATAGGCGTCTCATAGAGAATTGGAGGATGGCCCTGATACCTAAAGGTGCGTATTCACTTGCAACAGAACACTCCGAACGAACCAAACGCGCCGCGCGCGCTGAACCGATGGCAACAAAATATTTTGCGTAAAAATTCGGGCTGTTTGGAGAGTTTGCCGTATTCGCTGCGTTCCCACCCGTAATCAGTGTTGTTCAGTGTGTTCGTCGACATGGATGCAGACGATGTAATAGTAGCGGCTGGTACTTTTTTAATTATAGATGCACTAACAAGCGTTAAAAAAAGGAGAAAAAAAAGAAGAATGTGGGCAAGACGCCTCTTTTTGCGACGGAAAAATATAGCCATTCTCAGTGACCTGGATGATATGGATATCAAAAATTTTACGAGGATGGCTGCAGAAGATTTTGAGAATCTAAAATGTCTACTAGGTCCTAGAATAGCCAAGAAAGACACTTCATTTCGAAAGGCAATTCCTGTTCAAGACCGTCTGGCACTTACACTGCGCTTTTTAGCCACAGGGGACTCGTATAGCAGTTTGCAATATTTATTTAAAATTTCAAAACAACAAATTGGCGTTATAATTATAGAAACTTGCAGTGCACTTATTCAAGGACTTAAGGATAAAATAAAGGTGAGTTCATATTTTTTATATAGTTTATTGAAACATTCAACATCAACGGTATATCAATTTAAAAAATTCTTGAAATTCATTTATAATGATCCATGAGGTATGATGTATTATCAGATAAAGACTGAAATTGAAAGAGCTTCGAAGAAGTCCTTTTATTTTGAGAGTGTTGTGGAGAATTTGGTACAACGGTTTGAGTAGGGGAGGGTTGGTGTGAATAGGAAAGTTGCAAGTGTGGGGAGAAGCTTGATACAGAAATTGCATTAGGGGATAGTTGTTGGAAGTAGGAAAATTGCGAGTGTGGGGAAGGGCTTGGTACAGGAATTATATGAGAAGAGGATTGATGAGAATAGGAAAGTTGCGAGTGTGAGGAAGGGCTTGGTACAGGAATTTGATTGTGCGAAGACTGATATGAGTATTGCGATAATCCTAAAGCAGGTGTATCAAATGCTTGATACGAGCCTCTTGCTTCCCCGATGTCGTACTGTCCCATATCGGCACTAAAGATAATGTTGTTAATGTGATGTTGTACTACAGCTATTGTCTTTTTGCTGTAGCTTTTAAGCTTGTGAGCCACATATTGTTCATACACTCCACATTCGTCGCCTTTAAGGTCACGATTTGAGGCTGCATTTTTGAGAAATCCCAGAGCTTGGTCTACCTCAGAAACTTCTACTGATTCACTCAGCTTCCTTCGTTTATTAAATTGTTTTCGAGGAGTGGCAGACGTACTTGGTTTCGAAGGCAATGTATTGTTGCCAGCAAGCCCTTGTGCTTCTGGTTCTTCGTTTTCAATGCCTTGTGAATTAGTTGCTTCTGGTTCGATCGTTACGTTTTCCGGTATGTCATCTTCAGAATCCGGTTCTGCGTTATCATTTTCCTGAAACATAAAATATGGAATTAAATAAGGTTCAAATAAGTTGAATATAATGAAAAAGTAGAAAAAAAACAACGAAATATGAATAAACAGAATTGCTAAGCACACTAGCTGTTTAAGCAACTTCAGTTCTCGCGACTGCCTCAAAACTGACTCCGTTCCGTTCGCTTGTATTTAAGCCGCTCCAAAACGTTTGCCCATCCCTTTTTTTAAGATATGAAAGTTTAAAATGTTCATCTAGACATGCTGACCTATGACATCCTATAATTAAAACCTTGTTTACTATAACGCTTTAATTATAGGTTTATTATTTTTAGATGCCGACCACCCCGGAAGAAAGGTTATGCATTAGTCGACAATTTGAAGAAAGATGGCAATTTCCTCATTGTGTCGAGTGTATGAATGGAAAACATGTTACAATACAGGCCCCATTTAACAGTGGAAGTGATTTCTATAATATATATATAATAATAATATATATAATATTTCAGTATAGTTTTACTTGCCCTAGTTGATGCCGACTACAATTTCTTATTTGTTGATGTTGCGTGCCAAGGCAGGATATCAGATGGAGGAGTATTCAAAAACACAACGCTTTACAGAAAATTAGAAAATAATGCCTAGGTCTACCTGACCTACCTACCAGATAATGAAACCGTTTTCTGGAATACATGAAAAAGGAACATCTGAAAGAATATTCAACTATCGACTCAGTCACGCAAGAAGGATAGTGGATAATGTTTTTGGGATTGTCGCAGCGATATTTAGGGTCCTAAGAAAACCAATATTGCTTAGCCCCGGAAAAGCACAGATAGTTAAAATGGCGACTTGCTGTTTACATAATTATCTTAGGAAAAGCCGCCACTCCAAAAATATTCACGCACATCCGGGAAGTTTTGACCAACAAGAAGATCGATCAAGGAAATTTCATCTCTGGCAATTGGAGACAGGAAAAACCTCCAGAAGCATCATTTGTGCCTTTTAGAAATGTACCACGCATGTCGGCAACGACAGCGAAGGAAATCCGTAATAACTTTGCTCAATATATGTTAACAATTAGTTTTTAAAAGGCAGTATTATTTTCAAATATTACTTTCAATTATGTGTTTACATACCTCAATTGAATCCATTGTAGGTCTTGGTTTATCTTTGTCTAGCAGAAAAGCCATGCGAGGAAACGCAAACCATTTTGACACGTATAAGTATATGTCTTCTCTTCCTGTAAAAAAAAAACAAAATCAAACCAGGATATTTAGTATAATATAATATGTATAATATGTTACTCCCTGTAAGGTACAAAAATATCTAAACTAAATATGGGTAGTTTTGTTCTAAAACAGTATAACCATATCAACTCCAACGATTTCTAAAAGCGTGTTTGATTTTTTATTTGAATAGTATTATTTATATTTTGTCTAACTAGTGTGTACCAAAAAAGTTAGGTTAGAAAAAAGTATTTTCGATTTTGTTCAAATTTGGCGTAAAGGTAGAGGAAATAAACAACTTTTTCGAGTACAACTTTTCGATTTTTTATAAAATATTCCAATTTTGTTTTGACAGGTGAAGGCAAATGTTTGAAAGATTTTGTTAACTGATTATTTTTATATTTAACTTGAAATAACTGCAAAATTTGAAAAAACTTACCTCTTCCTGTTCCTACAGATTTTTTTCCCTTGGCTTTTTCCCTTCTAAAACTTGGAAAACTTTCCTTTTTTTTGATATCATCTACGGCGCATCCCATATTTTTAGCAATTACCGCCCACGCATCATGCTTTTTAATTTTGTTAAAATAACATCTGTTTGTAGGTTCCCATAATACAGGAAGCCGTTCAAATTGGTCAATCAGCTCTAGGCATTTTTCCCTGCTCCAGTCCATTTTCTTCTTTTCAGACAAGGAACGAACGCTACAAACACAGCAAGCGCACCAAAAATCCGTATCTACTGAACACCGGCGAAAGAATGATTCCCTTTGTGCAAATCGCGTTTACCGACAACCCGCGGAAAATGTTTGGCGCGTTTGGTTAGTTCGGAGCGTTTTGTTGCAAGTGAATACGCACCTTAAAAGAAATAATATAAGCATTAACCTTGATAGGATTGAAGAAAGAGTCGATTACATATATAATATATATTGGTGAATATTCAATTGCAGTTTATTACAATTTACTGCATTGACTTCATATACCATTCGAGATACAAATGCAGAAGTTATGTATTAGTCCTTCTGCAGTTTATCAAATTTAATCATACTACTGCTGTCGAAATGCATCTACTCATTAGTTTCTTGAATAATAAAATATTGATTGCTTTTATTAGAAATGTTTTCTCTTTTCAATTGATAGTCTCATTATGTTGTGTGGGAAAATTTTAAATTTGTCACATTTTATTTTGTATAAAAGGTGTCCCACGACGTTTTGAGCGCCCAGTATCACAAAACCTGTTCACATGGCAAGTATGAAATTTGACATCTATAAACAGTCGAAGCTGATGAAATGACTTCTCTTTCTCCTCTCATTTCCGATCACGTGAGTCTTCGAATATTTTAATGGAACAACCGGTATATTATATTTTTGGATGAAGTTAAAAAAAATTAACGACACCATACGTCATGATCCAATTGATATTATGGGGTATTAAATGGACGGCTGAATATTTTCAAACAACAGTACCTACGGTGTTTGCGGTACGACAAGTTTATCTTATTTTTTCCTTAAAATCAACAAAATCAGCTAGGGGTGTAACATGAACTAGACTCCAATCACATGACAAAATTTATCATTGAATTTATTTTTGAAAGATTCGAAAAGGTAATAATATACCGCCTGTTCCATTGAAAAAAAAATTGGGGTCACGTGACCGGAAATAAAAGGAGAAACGCAAGTCATTCCATAAAAGATATGAAATAAATCTTTTTAGCTGTCAAATTTCATATTTCTGAGGGAAAGAGTTTACGAGATATTGAACTGCCAAAAAGACATGAATACCCTGTATATACAATAAAAAATTTGTTAGTGAAATTAAAATGACATAGCTTTTCCAAAAAAAATTATTACTCCGAGGATTACTTATTTTATTGTTCCGGAAATATAAATTGCAGAAAACTGCATTCAAATTTCTGTCACCATGTATAATAAATTAAATATCACCTCGACTTCATCTTATAAGATACTTGAGTTTTTCCTTTCTCCATTATTTTCATTTGATACATTATTTTGCATCCCTAAAATGATATGTGGCAAATAATTTACGTGGATAATTTACCCTATTATAAAATATTTCTTGTGGTGTGCTGGGCCACGCCAGCAAAAGCTCGTAACTATTTTTTTAATAAATATCATCTTCAATAAACAAATGGGAAATACTTGATCAATTACACACGAACTGAATAATAACAAAACAACAGAACTTACTTTTATTCGCAGCAGCTAGAGCCATCATCTTTTTCGTCCGTGTACTCACATTAAACTTTGTCACTATTTTAAAAACTCCGAAACTACTACTAGAAATGGAAACAAACAGCAGTAGCTGTGTTCCGTACCATAGAAATTATGTACAGTTCTTGAAAAAGAAATTTATTTCTATAAGTATAGATAGGAAATTTCTTTCTATTTCATGAACCTATTCTGTACCATTTTTTCTATATACGGCCGGCAATATTCGGCTATACAGAACTGAGAATTATTGAACGTAAAAACATACCTGTTTTCAGAGCCGGATTTAGGATTCTAGCGCCTGTGGCATACTTTCAAAATGCGCCCTTGAAGAAATTTATTTTTCAATAAATACATGTTTTTTATATTCGACATTCACTGATTATATTTCGAAGAACTTTTTTATTAACAATAATCTCCCATATTTCTCATGACGTAATGAACAAAAACTCAATAAACAAAATTAATAGAAAAGGATGAAAAAAACATTAATTTATTCTCAAAATGATACATACTTTTAAAAATAAATAAATGAGTGAACTAACTGAAAAATAATTCTAACAACAAATATTCTAACGTAAATAAATTATCTCATCAACAAAATGAATGAAAATAAACAATAACAAAAATCATTGATATATTCTTTGATAATCATAAACTAAAACCTAACTCTTTTGGTTTCTACAGGAACAATAATTCTAAGAGCAAATATTATCACAAAGTAGTTAAATGAATATGATCAATATCTTCTTTGGAACAAAATAAACTAGAACTCAACTTTTCTCGCTTTGGTTTCAGCGAAAACATCAATGATGGCATCATAAAATTCTAAACCGCTGGCAAATCTGTTTCTCTCTATTGATATAATTGCCAAATTGGCTAGCCTCTCCTGTCCAGTCGAGGACCTTAAGTAAGTTTTCACCAGTTTTAATTTACTAAACGAACGTTCACATGTTGCTGTCGTCACTGGCAACGTCAAGAATATCCTGAGGGCTGTGTCCAGATTGGGATATATTGTTTGAAGCGATAATTCACGCATTTTCCGAAGAATATCAATGGCATTCATTTTGTCCAGGTCCGCAAACATTGCACATGCTTGAAATTTGAAGCTCTCCAATTCATTGACGAATTCATACGGATCCAAATCGGAACTATATTTCAATGCCAAATCCGCAGCTTCCTTCTTCAATTCACCAAGTGAAGACTCTTTTATTGATATTCCTTCCAAAAAATTAAAGTCTTCAGAAACTTCTGATAGCGCAGTGAATCTTTCTCCAAGTTGCATCGATATAGAGTCCAATACTTGAAGGAGTTCCATTTTCAACAGACTTTTCCTATCTATGATGGAAGCCTCATCATCAGCTTCTTCTCCTGGCATTTTTTTTATTTTACGTTTTCTCTCCTCTCCAAAATTTGGTTCAATATTGATTGTTCCAGCAAAAGATTCTGAAGACTCTAATAGGGACTCAAAGAAATCAAATCTATAATTATGAATTTCATCAGATAGCCCTTTCACCATTTTTGCATCATCTCCAACAGATAATCTTTGGTTCTGTAGTGCCAGATTGATTTTATTAATCTTTAGAAGAACTTCATCCCAAAACAACAAGAAAACAATAAAAGTAAACTGCTTCATAGGCTTCAGCAAAAGCTTTGCTCCTTCTGATGTATCTCTATTCCAATTACTGCCATTGGACATTTCTTCAAGAATATCTATAACAGGTTTCATTTGCGTTCGTAAAGTATGAACGGAATTATATTTGGTCGACCATCGTGTGTCACTAGATCCCTTGATGCTTACTTTTAACTTATTTCTGAGTGAATCCCATCTCATAGTCGAACTCACAAAGAAGTTGAACACTTGCTGAACTGTTCCAAAAAAAATCTTAATTTTGGGTGAAACCTGGGCAGCATGAACTCCAACTAAGTTCAGAATATGTGCTGAACAGGGAATGAATCTTGCGAATTCATTGTTTTTCAAAATTCTAGTCTTGACACCTTTATATTTGCCTGCTATATTTCCAGCATTATCATAGGATTGACCTCTTATATTTCCTATATCTAATCCATCCGCTTTCAGTTTTTCCTCGATCATTTTGGCCAGAGCTTCTCCAGTATGTTTATTAGTTGTTATAAAATCAAGAAAACTTTCTTCAATACTGATGGTACACTTATTGGAATCAATTTCAACATATCTGCAAATTTGAGTCATCTGTTCTAGATGTGATACATCTGGTGTACAGTCAAACATAATTGAAAAATATGTGGCTTTTTGTATGTTGGCTATGATATGTTTTCTAATTTTTGCGGAAACCAAATGAATCAACTTATCTTGTATCTTATGAGAGAAATAAGAAATCTGATTTTTATTATGTGTCTCTATATGATGTTTCATTATAGGGTCATAATGGCTTATAAGCTTAATTGTGCTCAAAAATTTTCCGCAATTCGGGTTTCCTTTTTTTTCAGAAGTACCCCTAAGAGCATCATTATTCTTAACGCAGTGAAGAATCGCATCCAAAATAACCTTCAAGATATGCCTCCATTTTTGCTTCTCATCCATGATCATTTTTTCCAAATGATCATCTATGAATCCGCCAATATTCAAACTTCGTTCAAAACTTCGCAGTTTTATGTAGTTTTCCTAATGACTTGAAGAAACTTCATGACGGGGAAGTGAAGGATTCAGATGTTGCCAGTCTCGATAACCTGTAGTCCAAATATCTTTTTTTCCAGAAAAGAGCGAGCAGGGAAAGCAAAATAAAGCATCCATCCTCTTACAATAAATAAGCCAGTTCCTGTGCAACCTATCACCATTTGGCAAAACCTTTATGAACCATTTTTTATCAAAACGTCGATCACCGTCACTCATACGATAAAAATTGAGATCATCGCCACATTCAGGTCCCCGTTCAACAAATATTTTGATATTATTTTTCGTTATTTGCCATGTTGTAGGGTCATTGAAATCAACTAGTTCAAGTGGTTTTTCAGTAACTCCTGATTCTTCGGAATAATTTTCTTTGTCCGAATCTGAATTGTCTGGAATAGAATAGTTCAGTTCTATTTGTTCGGTACTTTCAGTTGAAGTGGAAGGAATACTTTCTGCAACATGGGTGTCATTCGCGGAATCGGTGGAATCACTTCTTGTCAGGACATTAACCGCTTCATTCTTGAAGTAACTTGAGATATCACTTGTGTTTTTTTTTGAGTTCTGATAATTTTTGATCTCTTATCTTTCGAAACTGTGATCCTGATAATTTTTTCGGAGGCATTTCATATGGTTATAACAAACTGAAAATAAAAAATCCTAATGAATAATATGACAAGAAAATTGAAAATTGTCAAACATACCGGTTCGAGAACTATTTTTCTTTCCAGCAAAAATAAATTCCTGACGCGATAAGACAAGACGTTAAGAGAATTGCACCGTATCACTGGCCTGACTAGTGGAAACACGAGTACGAGGTTCGACGAGTATGCACTTCGAATGGTAAATGCCACACAAGTCGACACGACGCTAAACAAAATTCTGTTTTAACGATATCACGTGATCACGTCGCCTAGCAACCGATTACAATAGAATTACCGCAGAAGTGGGAGGAGAGTTTATACATATGTCACGCATCATTTTCGGAGATGTTTTACAACTTTTTTCTCATCTCTGAGATATAGAACTGATAGTCAAGAAAAAGGAAATCTCCATTCAAAATGGAACACATTTTGCGCCCCTAGGTCGTTTGCGCCCGTGGCAAATGCCGCCTTCGCCACGCCCTAGGTCCGGCTCTGCCTGTTTTTAGGGGAATTTGGGATAATTTTGATTACGTTCCCAACAATAGCAACATTTGTTTGTTTATTTCACAGGAATTTATTAGTTTCTAGAATAATTATTTCATTGCGGGAGTTCATTATTATTATAATCATTTCAACTGTTATTATAGTTTGTGGTGTATATATTATAAACTATAGTGTAGCATATTATCTGTTCTTAGTATTCGAAGAAACAAAGAGAAGCACCCGCTAATAATTTCAAGTCGCTAAGAGGACGCACAACTCGCGTTATTTGGTTGAATATAGTTTTTGTCAACATACAAGATGTTTGGTATTATTATGTTGATATTTTTGTTTACTACTCATTATCTTAAATTTATCGATAGTCGTAAAAACATAAAAATTATAGTGGGTTACGTTACGATATACATTTGAATCCTCTTGAACTAACTATTCCAATTGAGGTCTAAGTTTATAAAGTTAAAAATAAAGTTAAATTTAAGTGGTTAATTATTTTGAATGGTAAAAGATTGGAACAAATTGTATTCATATCGAACGACAATATGGGGATGTTCAGAAATTCTTAGATTTTCACCAGTTATAGAGTAGATTTAGAAAGTTAGTATAAACAAGTATAGTTGGGGCAAAACATATTGTGTAGCAATGTGATGGTATATCCCCTTTAATTTATGTTGCGGAGCTAGACTCTGAAAGGTATTCATATTTTGTTTACTTTTACCAATACCTATATTGTATGTGATGTTACGTTTTTGTAGTTTTTTTTTTCATTATACAAATACAAATAAAAAGTATTTCTGTTTTAAATTCATCCAGTGTGAGCTAGAAATTGCGTGCTCTGCTTTTTTTTATTCACTATCACTGCTATCGTTCTCAATCATTTCGATAAATTTAATTTTTGAAAGTTGTGGATGTCAAATAATATAAATTTGGCATTTGCACAGTATATCTCAAGTTACCATCATGTCAACCCAAGCTGAATATTTAACACACGCCAGAAGACCAGCGTCTCAATACAGAGACGGTCCAAGCGTCACCAGCCAGAAGGCCCAGGCTTCCAAAGCCAGACAACCCAAGCTGAATATTTAATAAACGCTAACACTTTTGAAGAGATAAAATAAAGATTACCTGTTCCCCTATAATGTAGCTTTCCAAAATATCCGCACAATCATCCGGTGTCCATTCCTTGGTCCAAAGTCTCATTTGACTTGGTACGGCAACTGTTGTGCGGATGGATTCGGCTACATCGTCAACTTTACGCAGCTCGTAACGGTTATACGGCAATACTTTCGTAATTTTGTACGGGCTCAACCATCCAGATTCTAATTTTCTTGGTTTTGTCGCTTCTCTGGAAAGTAACACCTAGTCGCCGACAACAAAGGATTTTATTGTAGAGGATTTTCTCTTGGAATACTTCTCTTGAGCGGTTGCGTTTTCGATAAGACGTCTTTTAACAAACTGCCTCCATTTTTCATGCTGTATTTCGACTAAAGGAAGCTTATCATCGGACGCATTGTCAATAACACGTGTGATTTCAGGGAGTCCATTATCGCAACCAAACAGTACTTGGAGTGGAGTTCGTTTGGTTGTTTTGTGCACTGTTGAATTGATAACCAGTTGTATGCGGGATACCATGGAACTCCAATTGGATGTAACTTCAGCCTGTACTCTTAGTAAATTTGCAATGAAACGCATATAAACCTCCACTTGTCCGTTAGCTTGATGGACATAAGGTGTTATGAAATGCCATTTAATATTCCATTCAATCAGGAAATCATGATTTTGAACGGTTTTTAAGGATGTGCCATTATCGCTGATAATTCTACATGGAGTACCGACTAAAAACACTATGTCCTGTATACATTCAGCTATGTCTCCAGTTTTTAAGCTTTTAACTGCATAAAGAAACGTGTATTTAGAAAAGGCATCGACTGCAACAAAAAATCGTCTTCGGTTTTCGGTAGGGGACCCAAACAGTCAATGTGAATTGTATGGAAGGGGATATCAACCTTCGGAATGGAATGGACATCGAAAAGTGCTTTTCTTGGGAGACGTTTTCGGGTGAGGCAGGTTAAACATGAATCGACATACTTTTTAACAAATTGGTGCATTCTAGGAAACCAAAAATGCGAAGCTATACTTAAAATGGTTTTGTCTATTCCAATATGATATTGTCCATCGTGGTATTCTTTGAGTAAAGAATATCTGGCATTCTTAGGTACAAAATATTGAGTGACTTTCTCAGAATTAATTTTACCCAAATGACATAGGGTGTTACCAATAATGCAAAATTGATTTTTATCTAATTCACCGTTTAACAATTTTTCTTTCAACTCAATTGTTTTACTATCGGTACCTTGTTGTACAAGCAATCAACCTGAAGGCATTCGGCTTTGATTATCTGATTCGTCTGCACAAATTATATTAGAAACATGAATTGATTCAACAATTTTTTTATCATTAGTTTGAATAGGTTTTGGCGGGTTAAGACTCAAATAATCAACATACGCCATTTGATTACCAGATTTATGTTCGATTGTAAATTCAAAATCTTGAAGATAAACCCACCATCGACTTACTCGTGGTAAAAGTTCACGTTTATGTTGAGAACTTTTTAGAGCATTACAATCTGTGACCAATTTGAATGGCACTCCGACAAAATAGTGTCTGAAATGTTTTAAGGCATACACGACCGCCAGAGTTTCCAGCTCATAGGAATGATAACGGGACTCGGGGCTAGTTGTCGCTTTACTAAAATAGGAATTTCAAAGTTGGTTGATTTAACTCATATTTTAAAGTAATTCCGGGAGTAGCTAAAAAGTCCAGTCCAATTATGATATCACAAGGAATAAATTCGTTCGGAACAATGTGTAAATTATGTGAAAATTTTGAGTCATTCAACATTACAGTTACCTTAATAATTTGTTTTGAAAAAAATGAACTATTTCCAACACCTCTAATAACCATCGTTTTGTTTAATGCCAATGAATTCATTTGTTCAATCAAATTTTCTCAAATAAGGGACACTTCAGCGCCTGTGTCCAGTAAAACGTTATAGATTTTATCATTAATGTTAAGAGGGTACAGTTTTAAATTTGCTCCATTTTCCGTAGTCTGCGAACCGAAAATGTTAATCGTCTTTGTACGTTTCTTCCTTGCAAAACAATTATCTATAGTATGACCTGCTTTATGACAATAATCACATTTATTACTTGTAGACGGTGCAGAATCATTTCTTTCACGTTTAAGGGTTTGATGCTTCAGAGGACATAAAAATCTAGGGTGGCCCTGTTGACCACATTTGAAACATTTTATATCACTATTCACCGGAAAAGTTTGTTTTTCGGGGTGATTACGAGTGAACATTTGTTTACCTTTATTTATTTTAATAGTAAAATTAGGCTTTGACTGAATGCGAGATAAATGCGCCATCAAAGAAGTAACAGACAAATGACCGGCTTGCATTATTCGTGCTTGCAATGTACTATCTTTAATACCGAAACAAATTAAACTAATAATTTGCGATTGAGACAAAGCTATTTTCAGCAAATTGATTCAGCTTCAGTCTAGCATAATGCCCATATGTTGGACATTCTTCATCATTGAAAGTAATAGCTTCGTGCATTAATTTACCAAAATTTACTGTGCCCGAAAAACTTTCAATTAAATCTGATTTTAAATTTGCCCAAGAACGAATATCCGTTGGGCTCCAACAATTAAACCACTCACCTGCCTCGCCCTCAAAACTACCTGATATGTGCTATCATTCCATCCTATATCTGCCGACAAATCGGAAATTTCCTTTGTCCATTGTTCAGGGTCATTTTGACCAGGAACAAACTTCGGTAACGTAATAGGAACACTGGACGATGGTAAGGGCACATTTGAGCGAACATCCACTCGTTCTAAGAAATCGCGTAGTAAGTTTTCCAACGTCGATCCCACAGAATTGCTTTGTTCATCCATTTTGTCGAACAAACAAAGAAAAAGTTGTTTTGTTTTTGTTTCACTATTATTACAAAACTATATGGTTTACCGGTGAATTCAGGGCTCGACCACTTCTGATGTTATAAATAAATAATATATATATTCTGTAGAATTGAACTATTAATAACATAAATACACAATAAGCAATATAACTTAATATTTAGCAAGGCGCACAGTGGTTCAACAACAATTAACTATCTATTTACGTGAACGACTGACTGGACTTGCTTGTACTTGCTAAGGTGATCTGAAGTACATCTATTTGTACCATTGGCGGCGGTACGGGCTACCGGCTAACAAATCGAAAAATAAATTTATTTCATTACAGAGAAATGTTAAATAAAACGGACTATTTTTTAAATTTTTTGTTATACTTGTTACAGACGTAAACCTTTATTTGTTCCCACGTTTTATTTCTAAATCTATCAGGATTATCCATAACAAGTTGTTGAACTTTCATTTTCTTTGGAGGGACTTCATTTCGGATGTGGTTTTTGAAATACATTTCCGTAATGGTTTTTTTGTTCGTTTGTCCAAGGAATCAGAACACTCTTATTTTTTTTGGCTTTTCTATGGATTCCTCTATTTCCCCAGAGATTCCATCATTTTCCAATGGACCCCCTCCATTGATTTCTTCTTCGTCACTTTTTTCCACTAGATCATCATCCAATGCAATTTCGCTTAATTTTTCCCCTATATTTCTCGATACCGTTCTCTTTTAAGAGCATTAAAATCTTGCTACCTTTCCTGTTTGATATACACTATCTGGCAGTCTATAAAAGTCAGCATGGGTTTTTTCAGTGTGGCCCATGAATGACGCTAATTGTTCTAGTTCTGTTTTCTGCATGTTGAATATTTGGCTAATTGTAGTCAAATGTTTACGCAACTTGGTTGGAGTTATAAGTTTGGACTTCTCAGAATCCCTTAAAGCGGCCTTGGTATGTTTTTTAAGGTTAAATAACCATTTATAGGCTTTTTTGAGTTAGGAATCCCGAAAAGATAAATGTTTTCACTCAAATCAAATTTATCTCTAATCGTTATCAAAAACTCAACGTACTTTTTCTTCAAAAAGAACTGGAACGCCCCTTCCTCTTTTACCTCTCATTACTACTCTTTTCAATTTATTATATAATATTTTTTCCGTATTGGTTAAAACTTTTTCAAATTCGTTAGAGGAATGATTATCGTAACATTTGAAGAAAGCTAAATAAGTCATTTTTTCTAATTCACCCACTCTTGGTCTATTAAATAATAATAGACTACAATAAATTTCTTCTTGTAAAATTTTATATTTTTTTATGCAATAAGGGTCCTCGAGTAAACCTATTTTAGCTGCTTCCATGGTTATCCCCAAATATTCATCAAACTTCTGAAAAAAATTGGATGACTTTTAAACTAAATAAAAATGTGTGTAAATGTGAATCGTAAAACTGGTTATTTATTGAATTAATTTTGTGTGTGCGTGAATATTTCATGACATATTCCCTGAAAAATCTCACCTTTATATCTTCGGCTGCAGGTATTGACGTAGGTTTGTTAAATTTGTTGATACATAAGTTTTGGTTGGCTTCACTGGATACCTCATAAGCCCAATCAGTTTCAATTAAAGTTTTCAAGTTTGCCAATCTATCTATTGTTTCTTTAGAGCCACTTTTTTTGTTTCTCTAGAGAAAGTGCTGCATCTAATGCACTTTTTAGTAAAGTACCTTACTGTAAAGCAAGTGAATTTGACTTGTAGGTCCTGTCGATTGGATCATAGTCAGCTATAATTTGTGTTGCTTTGACAATCGTTTTGAATTTGTATGGGTATAATACGTCTGGCAAATGTAATTTTTTATTATTTTCTAGTTCTCTTATACATTTTTAAGTAGCCTTGCTAGTCTCCTCATCTTCCTTTTTGCAACTAATAATAGGTGCTTCTCTTTTCTGCTTAGAATATACCGTCTTGCAACTTCACATATTGTTGGGTTCATTTTAGCAATAAGAGAAATATCATCACCCGCCAACATGTTTAGTACTCCGCTCTCTCTTAGAGGATCATTCTGGCCAAAAGGACCAGCCATAACCGTTTGACCTTCGCTTTGTGATCTTAAAGGTTTTTTGGGATCAGGATTCGAAGGATTTGGCAGGATTTGGCATAATACCCTCTGCAAAATTCACAAGCAATACGATCGTTCACGTTCTTGTTTTCGTTAACTGGAATTATATTGTTAGACACAAAATCTCCAATTTTATCCAAAGCGTGTTTTCGTTGTTTTGAACCCTTGTCCAAAGATAAAAACCTTTGAACGTCGAATTCATCTGAATGATGACGCATCAAATGTCTTGCAAAATTGTGAACATCTTGTAGACAATATAGGCAATGATGTCGTCGCTTTTTCTTAGAGATTTTGGGCAATTCCTGAACATCCTGACCAATAGGATTGCTTTTTTCTGTTGAACTATCCAGAACTGTATGATTTACTTTGTCAAATGAAAAAAATATTTTTTGTAATATTGAGGATTAGAAACTGTATTTTCACACACATTTTCATAACTTCAGTTCAATTTCCAAGGCACTCCATGTTTTTTTTATTTGTCAAAAACGGCAAAAGTTCATTAGGCAATTTTTGTTTCAAAAGTTGACTACACTACGAAATTTGTAGTCGTCAGAAATGAAAACTGTCAAAATTTCATGGAAAAATATTGGTCAGCAACGAAGTTACAATAACGTTCATTTTTGAAACAAAGTATTTGATTATAATTTTCATTTAGATCATGGACTTATTTTAAATTCAGCAACACTGTTGATACAAAGTAAAACACTCGGCAATGCATACAGTGAAAATCCAAAATCAATAGCTTATTCCGTTCCAAATTTATAACTACTGAAACTATGGTAAAATTAAAGATTTGTGGGGAAAGAGGATTTTGTAATAAAAATCTGACTACGCCAATGGATTTGTAAATATATATAACTTTTGTCGTTTTTGACAAATAACAAATAACAAAAGCAATTTTATCTATCAACGATTACCGGTTTTCCAGATACAGCCAGCCTTCCTTTTTTCGTTGTACAATCGATATGAAAAAATTTTAAGAAGTAAATTATTTGTATATATCGTTGTATTTAACTCTGACCAGCTTTGTTATTGCAAATTGTATATTGTACATCAATCATCCACAAACATAAAAAAAATGATGATGATTGAATAAAATGTGTTATAATGGCTTTGGTTTAGTTTTAAAAGAATGCAAGAATGTTTCAAACAAAATTACTCATTCTCTAGGAGTAATAATAAAAACATTATTTGTCATCACACACTATTATATAATTAAACTGAATGAAAATTTTTACATTCTGGAGCCCTATGTAAAACCATATTTAATATTCTCTTAGATCAGGGGTTCCCAAACTTTTTTGTACCACGCCTCCTCTGGTTATTTGGAAACCCCCCACGCCCCCCTACACATATCAGCT
>CAJUYG010001215.1:52227-83026 GCA_910591675.1 Galerucella calmariensis
TACTACTTGTCTCTAAATCCTTGTTTAAGATAGATATGGATGTAATTTTATGTTCAAATACCCTTTTATAACTTTTCCTTAATGCTTTTTAAAGCTAATGTTGAATGTTCATACTTAATCTTCTAAATTTCCTTTCTGAATTGTCAAATTATTTAAATTTTCAAAAATTGATCTAAATTGTTGTAAGGTTAAACTTGTAAAATGTTAATTTTTGATTCATATAATTATGTATACAGTGTGTAGGTTAAAGTTACTTTGAAATTGATATTTATTTATTATTGAATACTTTTAAGATATCGGTCCAATTCTTCTGTTCGTCACAATATTCCCTGAATAATTTTATAATTTATATGTTGTGTAATCATGCAGACAAATTTAAAATTGTTCACCTAACATTATCGTTTCATTGTCTAAATTCTGCCAATGTTTTTATTAATTATACTAATTCACTTAACTTACTGTATTAACCAACTTACAATCTAATTATACTAATTTTTGTTTTCGGTCTACTCGTTATATTTGTACATCTGGCTTATATGAAATATTCCTCGAATTATTTCAGTATTAGTATATTTTAATTTGTAGCTGTTCACTCCGTTTTCTGTTTCGACTTCGTATGGGCCTTCGTAAAGTAGTTGTAGCTTTAAACATTTATTCTCTTTCTTATTAGGAACTCTTAGAGCTTTAATGATCACCATGTCACCTTTCTTAAATGATGTCTTTTTCTTTTTATTTTTACTTCTTGATACATATTTTTCTGCGTTCTTTCTTATTCTTTCCTGTGTTTCTTTAATAATGATTTCATATTCTTCCTTTAGTTCTGTGACCCATGGTCTATTTGGTGGTATAATTTTCATAATTGTAACTGGTGCTCTTCCTGTTATATCATTAGGTATATTATTCATATAGTTTACAATTCCCTTCAATTCCTGGTCCCATCTGTTATGTTCTGAATGTACCAATATTCTTAGGTATTTGATTATTTCCTTTATTGCTCGCTCACATGGATTTGAACATGGATGTCTGATTGAGGTGTAAATGGGCTGAACATCTGATTTTTTTAACCATGTTTGTAAATTTGCATTGTTAAAATAACTTGCATTGTCCATAATGATTTTGTTAGCAAAACCGTGTTCTAAGAAATACTTAGTTAAGCATTTCTTTACAGTGTTTTTGTTCGTTCTGGTACATGAATATGCTTCTATAAATTTTGGAAAAATGGTCCGTCACCACGAATATGTGCCTATTACCGTCTCTTGTAGGTATTAAGTTTGATATGAAATCAATCGCTATCAACTCTAGTGGTTGTTTGCTTAATATAGATTTTGCTATATCTTCATTATGTCTATTTCTTTCCTTTGCAAATTGACACACACCGCATTTGTTTATAATTTCTTTACATATCCTTAAGTCTTTCCTACTCATGAAGTTTTCCCTGAAAATTTTGAATGTTTTCCTAATTCCTATATGGTTAAATTTTATGTGTAAATCCCTTAGCACTTCCAATGCCATTTCTTCTGTAATTACATATACTTCTTGTCCATTTACTACCTTGTAAAATATTGTATTTTCATTTAACATGCTCTTCCTTCTTTCAGACTCAGTTAGATTTCCTTGGTCTGTTCTGATCCTATCTAGGGAATACATTCCTTCTTCCTCCTTTAAAACATTTATACCTATCTGGTACTCTTTATTATTTTTAATCTGTTCCCCGTCCATTCTTGAGATTCCATCAGCTACAACATTCTTTGATCCTTGTATGTAATTAATGCTGAATGAATATTCTTGTAAGGCTAAGGCCCATCTATGTATTCTGTTATTACCATATTTATTGTTTAAAATTGTTGTTAATGCCTGATTATCCGTTTCTATTATAAAGTTGTTTCCTATTAGGTAAAATCTTAACTTGTTCACACAGAAAATTATGCTGGCTAACTCTAATTCACTAACGCTATAATTTCTTTCTGCTTTCTATTGGTACTTCTTTATCATCTATTACTTGAGTTAAAACTCCTGCAAATCTGTAAATTGATGAATCGGTTCTTAGCGTGAATGTTTTGTTGTAATTAGGATGATATATTTTAATGTTCTCTGTGAATTCTTCTTCAATTGATTGAAACGCTCTCTCCTTTTCATCATCCCATTTCCATCTAACGTTCTTTCTTAAA
Source organism: Galerucella calmariensis (assembly GCA_910591675.1). Lineage (NCBI taxonomy): Eukaryota > Metazoa > Arthropoda > Insecta > Coleoptera > Chrysomelidae > Galerucella > Galerucella calmariensis. The sequence continues at coordinate 54,396 of CAJUYG010001215.1, forward strand.
AGTTCCAACAAAGGCAGTTCCTTTTCGGTTAAATTTGGTATCAATCGCTTGAAATAATGTAGTATTCCCAAAAATCCTCTTAGCGTTTTTAAATTTGTTGGTCGATGATATTCCTTTATTATTTTGAGTCTGTCTTCGCTAAGTGCCACTCCTTCATGATCCAATTTATATCCTAAATATATTACTTGCCTTTTGAAAAATTGACATTTCTTAACGTTTAATTTTAATCCAGCCTCATCTAGTGCTTTTAATACTATCTCCAAGTGTTTTTCATGTTCTTCTTCTGTTTTGGAAAAAATTAAAATGTCATCAATATAATGCAATGTAAAATTTTCGTATTTATTTAAAATCTTGTGTAGTGCTTTCAGTAGTGCTGATGTCGCTGATTGCGCTCCAAATGGTACTACTGTAAACCTATATACCACTCCATCTACCATGAATCCGGTGTAATCTCTGCTACTTTCAGCTAATGGTATTAGATAAAATGAATGCCTTAGGTCCATTTTTGTGAATATCTTAGCCTCTGAAATACGACCTAAAATTGCTTCAATTGTTAATGGTGACTCGTACTCAGGTATTGTGTGCAAATTTAAAAATCTTGCGTCCAGACATAATCGTAGGTCTCCCGATGATTTTACTGTAACATGTATTGAATTTATGTATGGTGTTGTACTATATTCTATTATTCCTTCTTGTAGTAGTTTTGTTAATGCCTCTCTAACTTGATCCTTATATTTATATGGTATCGGGTAACTATGGGCTTTAAATGTGTCCATATTTTTGACTTTCAATTCATGTACATATTCCTTCGCCACTCTCGGTTCATTCGTAAATAATCCTGCGTGCTTCGCCATCAACTTTTTAATCTCGTTCAATTTATCCTTTTCACAGTCTATGTCAATACCACTCCAATCAATTAATTTATTCTTCATTTCGCCATCTTCCTTATTATCATTCCATATCCTTTGCTTCATAATTTTCCTTTCTATCTTCACCTTATTCATTGAATTATTCAGTTTACTTCCTTTTTTACATACATCAATATTATTTTCTTCTAATCTATATTCTTCTTTATAATCAAATTTTATCGTTGCTTCACCCATCATGATTGTCTTCTCCTCATAGTTAATCTTCGCTTTGGTTTTATCCAACTCGTCAGATCCTATCAACACATCATATTCCATATTTGGCATAATCACTAATTGCATTGTCAAATTTTCACTACCCACACTTAATTTCAACACCACTGCTTTATTTATTTCACTCAACTTTTTCTTGTTGACACCTACTAAATTAATCTTAGGTATGGACATTACATATTTGTTTAAGTTCAATTTATTAATTATATCACTATTGATTAATGAGATTTCAGAACCTGTATCTATGATTACTTTCACCAAATTATTATTTATCTTTGCACTTATAACTATTAAATTAACACTACTTTCTTCCTTTTCCAGGTAATCCTCCGGAAATAGATCTACGCCGGGATGTACAAATATAAGAGGACTACTATTTTCTACTCCCGATGATGAAAATGCGGAACATCCTGGACATTCACCTGAACATTTTCCACATCTTCTCTTTGTATCATGTTATTGTCAGTGTCTCTTCTCCTGGGACTCATACTTCTTTCCAGGCTTCTACTTCTTTGAAAATTAACCCTCCGGTTATTTCCATTTTGCCTTTCATCATTGGTTTCTCTTCTCCGATCCGATTCCGAATTCGTCCTTTGTAACCCATTATTTCTGAGGTGATTGTTATTATTGTAGTTCCTATTTTGTTCCCTATTATTATGATTATTGTCGTTGTTTTGGTATCTATAATTATTATTTCTATTATTGTTGTTATGATCTCTTCTATAATTTGGGTAATTATTTATATTTTGTCTATTATTGTTATCATTAGTATTAGGTCTATTATTAGCATAATTATTATTATTATAGTTATCGTTGTTATTATACCTATTGTTGTGATGATTGTTTCTATATCTACTATTATTATTTTTATTGTTATCGTTATTAAATCTAATGGTGTTATTTTGTCGATAGTCATTTAAGCAAGTATTATTGTTGTTGTATCTGTTATTGTTATTTGAGTAGATGTCATTATTATCATTGCCAAGTCTATTATTCGGATCGTATCTAGATTGTTCATTATGTCTATGTTCGTCATTGTCCATTCTTATGTTAAGATTTCTCTCCACCCTCATAATATAGTCTGACAATTGATTGAAGGTTTTGATGTGTAGTACACCTATAGTCTCAGCAATTTGTGTTCTAAAATGTCTTGACAAGTACATTATTATTTCCTCTTCACGGATTGCTGGATCCAAAAATTGCGCCTGTGTATAGATTTGCAGTGCGTAATTGTACATCGTACTTTTCTTTCCATCTTTAAATTTTCCAAAATACAGCTTCTCTCGTGTATAACCCTGGTTTATCTCACCCCAGTATTGAGTTAAAAATGCTTTCTCGAAATCTTCCAAGGATTTAAATTGTGATTCCTTACTGGTGAACCATGTCTGTGCTTGTTCTGTTAAATGTCTTCTTACTATTTCCATTGTATCTTCGAAATTTTGGCATCTCTTGACTTTGTTTTTTATAACTGTAATAAATGTTTTTGGATGAATTTTTGTAATATTTCCATTGAATTTCACGTTGTCATCTACAGGACAGCTTCCGATTGCAAGGGGTTGCATAATTGTCATTCTCTCTGCTGATTGCGTCTTCCATTGTTCTTCCATAGTCATTCTCCATAGAGTTTGCTCTTCTCTAATTTTTTTCATATCTTCTTCCCATTTCTTGATATCTTCTTCTCCCATTCCTTTTTTTTCTATATTTTGCTTAATATTTTCCACCACTTCTTTCGTCTCTTTGTTATCTTTCTTGATTTCCCATCTAAGCTTTCCTAGTTCTTCATCCATTATTTCCAGATTTTTCGATATTCCCTCTTCAATTCTAGTTTCTAGTATTGTCAACGTCTTCCCGTTACTTACTATGTTTCTGTAATTTTCCTCAATTTTCTTTTCTGTTCTTCTCGTAGTTTCTTTTGCAATCGTGTTGATGGCTGCTCCCATCCCCTTCTTTACTTCCGTGGCTATGTTCTCATGCAGATTTTCAATTTTCGCTTCTTGTTCCTTTTGTTTTCTATCTAACTCTTCCTGTTTTTCCTGCATCTCTTTGATATTTCTTCCAAACTTCTCCTGTATCTCATTCAATTTTTCTTCTGTCTTCTTTCCTAATTGCAGTACTTCTTCTTTCAATTCCTTACTTGTTCTGTCCACTTCTTCTCTTATTTTTATTAAGGTTTCCTCCTTTGACGCTTTGATTTCTTCTTTCATATTCATTAGAGTTTCTTCTTTTGATGTTTTGTTTTCCTCTCTCATAGACATTAAGGTTTCCATAATGAGATTCATTCTTTCTCCCATTTGTGTGATTGTCTGTTCAACACCATAATCTCCTCTGTCTCTCTCCTCTTGGCTTTCTCCTGCCTGTGATTCTCCTCCACTAGTTTCTTCTTCTCTATCTACTTCAAATAGGTACGTTTCTGGATCTTCTCCTTCTCTTCTTAATGCTTCCACTAATCTTGTTTTTAGGCTTCTTCCAGTTCCGGTCGCCTCCAATTCTCTAATCTCCAATTCTCTTTTGAGCTGTGCTACTTTCAATTCATATACCCTCACTAATTTTCTACCTTCCATTTTTAGTGAGTGGTTGATTTTATCTTTGTTTTTGTCTGTCTAGTTGTTTGGTTTTGTAGAATAAAGTATCTGTTGTGTTTTTAAGTATGCAATTTATGAATAATTTTTATTTTCAATATTTAATATATTTATTTATTCTGAGAATTCACTATTATACACAATTATATGAAATTTTCAATATATTATTTTCAGTTTTATGATTTATTTTAAGATATTTCTGTACTTGTGAACCTTCAAAACGCCCTACGTTGGGTACGACAATATTGTTATGTATGGTGGTGTTAATTTTTTTTTTATATTGATGATTTTTTTTTTTTTTGAAGTGTTAATTAATTTGACTTTAGCTGTTTATGTTATTGGTGCGCCTAAAGTGTATTTTAAAATTTTTATAGCATAAGACTCTTGATTCTTTAAATCTCAAGCGGTCGTCCGTAAATTTGAAGATCCACCATTAATATTTAACACCTACCATAACAATTCTAAAATGTTCCGCAGGCAACTGCTCCCATCTATTCTTTCTTAGTAGTAGCTAAAGAAATGTTCTCACCAAATAGAAATGACACAAATAGATTTATGGATCATATACAATACTAGACTATATTACCTTTTCAAATGAGAATGTAACATCAAATTATAACAAAAGGAAAAAGAAAATGTATACGTAGATAAATTAATAAACTATCGTTAAATATTTTGGCCTTTTAATTTATTATTTTTGTGACAGATGATACTATCCGAGATCTGTGTATGTATGAACTATGAAGGATGAATAGTTTTATGGTTTTATAATGTTAGGTTATGTTATTTGGTTTGGTTATTAATGGAAAAATATTTACTTCGGATAATATCTCTTCTTTGAAACGTTTCAAGGTAATTACTCTTATTTTTAATTATTATTAAATTAGCTAGTTTTAAATATTTGAGTTGAGTTTAAATCGTTAATTTCTTTACAGATATGTTGTCAAAAAGTTTATGGATCTTGCAAGAAAAGTTCAACAGGTTTGTAAATGTACACAAAAGTTATTTCTGGATCATCCAGAAAATAGTGGTGGTCAATTACAAGTATCGAGTACTCACAGAACTTCCTGGAATCCAACTACGAGTTATATGTAAACCCGCAGAATTAGGTTATCTCGTTCACACTTCCAGAAAATTCAACAAAAGGCGTCGTCAATTATTTTCCTCAACTCAGGAACACGTCTGGTCGCTTTAGAGGTTTAATATCGACTCAATGAAAGTTCCCAATGCTTTCATATAGGAAAAAACTTTCATAGGTAACTTTATAATGATGATTTATTAAAATTTTTGACGTTTCTCGATATTATAAATATCATTGGCAATTAAATATTCTTAAAATCTTGAGATGCATTCTCTCTGTGTATATTAAATTAAAAACCATAATTAAATTTAATTTTTGACCAAATTTGGGTTCTTCAAGTTCCATATTACTGATGCTATAAGCATTTAAAAATCCACTACCTGTCACTTTTTTCATTCACAATTTCTTAATATTTAAACATTTTTCACTCAATATAGAATCTAAATTACCTTATACTACCACTATTACATTAATTTTACATAATATGACAACTATTATGCCTTTCTATTTGGTTCGTAACATATTATCTGTTCGTATAGAAGATCTACTGATACTTCAGCATGATTTCATTTTTATTTCATACTACTTGTCTCTAAATCCTTGTTTAAGATAGATATGGATGTAATTCTTATGTTCAAATACCCTTTTATAACTTTCCCTTAATGCTTTTTAAAGCTAATGTTGAATGTTCATACTTAATCTTCTAACTTTCCTTTCTGAATTGTCAAATTATTTAAAATTTCAAAATTGATCTAAATTGTTGTAAGGTTAAACTTGTAAAATGTTAATTTTTGATTCATATAATTATGTATACAGTGTGTAGGTTAAAGTTACTTTGAAATTGATATTTATTTATTATTGAATACTTTTAAGATATCGGTCCACTCCTTCTGTTCGTCACAATATATATATATATATATATATATATATATATATATATATATATATATATATATGTTGTTGTATCGTTGTATAGCGCAACCAAAACACATCTCCATTGGAGGTTCATGCTGCCGCTTGAAGGATAGGGTAACCGGCTGGGCTGATAGGGTCACCACCTGTTATATATAAAAGTAATTCGTGGGTGTGGCCAATAAATATATTTTAGGTACAGATGAAAGAAGCTAGTGGAGAGGGGATGGCACGTATTGTGGAGTTGCCATATTGTCTGAATTTACGATCATCATGGAATAGTGTAGTTTTACACTAGATTATCAAATAGCGGAAGGTAAAATAAAAATATTATTGATTAATTTGTTTAAATATCATTATTTGTATTTAATATGGATTGTGGTAATAGGAAAATGATAATGTCGGTGAAATTTAAGTTGAAAAATTAGTAATAAGTAAATGAAACGATTTTATGTTTATTTCGTATTGTCGTATTGCTAGAATATTGAAGAAATGTGGATATTATTTGGCAGACCTTTGTAGAAAAGTAGAAATGTACAATGTTTGTGAATATGTGGGTTAAGTTTTGGCATATAACACGGTCCATTTAGAGTTCTATCATGATGTAAATTGCGTTTATTCCAATTCATTTTAAGTCGAGTCACAGTAGCGCAGTTGGCATCGTTCTATTTGACGTTAACAAAGGATTTATTTTTTGTTGTTGCTTTCAATCTTTATTCAGTTAAATCTTTCGTGATTTAAATTTTTAGAATCCTGATCTGTTCCCATAAATTATAAAAACCGCTACCAGCTTCTTTGATGAAGCTTTTAATTACCTAAAACTAACAAAAGGAAGGTTTTCAGATAATTATATAGGGGATAGTGACCTGTGACGGCCCTGTGCCTTTGTTGGCCCTATTACTTTATTTCCTGCTATGTATCTTTGGTTGCCTATTTCATTTACTGGGGACCTTCAATATTCGGTGGTTAGTGTACCTTCGAGTTTGCTAGTTATAACTGCGATTAATGTGGCTTCTATAAAAAAAATGAATCTGTTAAGTAACTGATCTAAAAAATGACTATAATAAAATGCATTTTGCGTTTTTATCGGTAGGGATTATTGGATACAATTTGAAGAGAGTAATTTTAATAGGGTCTTCGTAATATATTCTATGGTAGTTTCGAGGTTATGTTTTCACATGAAAAGTTTTTAGTGTTTATGCATCACATGTTATTTTGCCTATGATGGCCCCAGGCGAGTATTCCTACGATGGCCCGGGGGCCGTCACATGCACCATACGGCCATCATAGGAATAAACTTAATAAAAATAATTCCTCTTAATTTCAGAATAAATCAAAAATTGGGCAGCAGTGGGATGAAGGCAACCAGCTAAGCGTTTTCAATTTTGTTATTTAAAAAAAATCATTTCCATTTCAAAAAGTTTGAGTTTAATTTTTTTTATGTGAAATACCTATATCCTTGTTTTTTATTGATGCTAAGAAATGTAGTTCTTTTCCTCTTTAATTGAAATAGAAATACATATATTTTTTCAATACAGCTTTTTTGAGTTTTAGTTGATAAATAATAAGAATTTTTTCTAATAAAAATCGACTTACAATTTTTATAAAGGGGGCCATCATGGTATAACATATGCCTATGATGGCCCCTTTTTTTTAACTTTGTGTTCTACTTCAAATGGGGAGTGAATGAAAAAGTTCATAACGTACAAATGAAGACAACACATTATTTCTCGCTAAATCTTGTAATTATATTCCAATTAGTTCTGAAGTTATAACAAAAAAGGATAAGGGGGGCCATCACAGGTCACCTTCCCCTAGATAGGTACTCCTTGTAACAAGGTAGGTACATAATTATCATACTTACCCACTTGCCTATAAACCCCCTTTTATCTACCAAACTACCTACTAATGGTTAGAATATGTAACAGGAGCTAATTTATGAAACATTTGGAGAAGATTGTTGAAAATATTTGTCCAAACTTGTGATTTTATTCAAAAGATAATAGAGCTATAGCAGCTATAGCAATTAGGTATTTCCGGCAATCGCCAGTCTTTCCAAGGTATGCGATTTTCGATACCTCTCTTGTAATTTGTTGGCTGCTTAATTGTTTGTCTTGCAGACATCATAAGAACATTAAATATCTAGATAACAAAAATTTTTTTATGGGTAAAGGTTTTGCATTTTTCACGTGAAAACCATTGACGAATACAAAATAAAATGAAAATAACTTGAGAGGGGAAAGATGACATATTTTTTCAAATGTACACCACTGGATCCAGAATTGAAAAATGTGTAAATTATGCCATGCAAGAAAAATAATACCAGAAATAAATATCTATATTATGTTATATAGTTTAGGGTACACATAATTAATAAGGAATGGAGGCTTCTGCATATTGCTTAGCTCGTTAAAATATAGGTACTAATAGTGCTTTTTCACTACTCATGTTTCCAACCTTCTTTTCTCGACACCACGACATCGTAATGATCATAAGCCAGCTGATATTTTTCTCGTGATTTCTATAGCACAATAATATATTTAAAATAACACTGTATACTGCATTTTCAATATTCGAAGGGAAATTGTCATCGCTGGAACTCATTTTTATAGATTTTTGTTCATTTAACTTTGACAATGTTATGACATAACTACTCGTAGTTTATTTTATTTCCACAGCTCCGTTTGTCTTTGTTGCTATGGTCACAAAATATAATCTACAGTATAATCTGCAGTCAATATTATTAAAAATATTATACGTTGGATTGAAATATTTTTTATTGATAAAATTTTATGATATACTGTTAATAATGCTAATAAACAGTTGTAGATAAAATTTTGTAATTTAACACGTGGGATATAAATTATTAACGCACTTATGTGAATAATGTCCATATCCCACTAGTTATCTAAGTAAATAACTATTATTTGTCAAGTGTTTTCTGTACGTTCCTTGTAGTATACCTATTCATTACTTAACAAAAAGAATATTTGTCAAGTGCTTTCCGAAACCTAGGATTATGTTAGAATCAGAGTCAAGAACGATTATATCCTACTACTCATCAATTTTTCCGCTATAAAATAATACTCAATGCACAATATTATTTGGTTACTGAGTTATCCTTTGAACAAAACCTACTATGATTCCAGGAATAATTATTTAATTCATTTCTTTTTTAAAACAAATAAATTATTCAACTTAGTTTGAAAACCTTGTACCTAAATTAATTAAGACACATACATTGGTTAAAAGTCATATAATATATACAAATGCATGAATAGGGTTTTTGCATATCAAATTTAATTAAACATCAAAAAATAATCTTTCAAATGGATTCTTAGTCTAGCTATTTCTAAAGTTTCTAGTAAATTTGATTGCTGCTTGCCCACTAAACTTGGAGGTTCTACTAATTTGAATCACCTTGGGTACATTCATCTGCTGTTTTATAAGCTTCCTGTAAATGTCCATCGACCAGATACAAATCTGAAAAATTCTTCAATTAAAATTTGAACTAACAAAAAGGTAACAGAACAACTAATGCATGTTATTTAAAACTTTTCACTGTTGATGTTATTTTGATACTTCTTACCTGAACTTGCATCAGGTGTATGTACTGCTCTCTACTGGTTTATTCAGCCAGTTGTAGATTGTCAACATTTTCATTTTCTCTTATTTGGTAGATAGATATTCAAATTTACTCCCTATGCTGTTTGGCTTTGGCAACTAAAAACCATAGGTACCTAACATGTAAAAACTATGGATGGGGATGGGAAAATGAAATAGTATATTAAAGTATAAGTGGATATTAAGGTCTTCAAAACACGCGCGATTTTTCGTACGGCGAAGCCGGAGTGCCCGAAATAGAGCAAGTGTTTAGACCAGCACGTGAACTCTGTAACAGAATAGAGAGGAAATTTCTTTCTATGCTAGAAACACAAAACAGTCCAACCTTTATACTGTTTAGACTGTTTTGTGTTCCTCTAGCATAGAAATAAATTTCCTTTCTATTCTGTTACAGAGTTCACGTACATGAATACTTTACGCTATTTTTTCTTATTGGTGCACTTTGAAATTATAAATACTGGTATTCATTACTACTACTACAACAAGAAATGGAAATAAGAACTAATGATGTGAAATGGTTGAATTGCGTTGTCATGGAAATTATGAAAACATAAACTAACTTGCATTTCGGTGGAAGTTCAACCTCATTGAGCCCTGAGAATGTTAACAGTATTAATTTAAATACCATTTCCTCCTATTTGAAAAATCGAAATGTCATTATCTCAAACAATACCAACTGTTACTTTGCATTTTTATTCATAAAATTGAAATTGTTAAATATTGTTCGAATGAAGGTTTTCACGTTACAAAGTACCTACTCCTGTCAGATCAATCATAAAAAAATTGTCATTTAGACATTTCGTTTCTCGAGTTGTTGATCTTGCCATGGCAAAGAATACACCCTGGTGTATTCTTTGGCCATGGTAACTTTTAAAAACGCGCGTGTTTTAACGTTCGATTTAGACACGCTGAGGCGTGCTTTAAATAGGTTAAATGATTCACCAATAAAAAAATGATATATTTCTTTTTCTGTGGATATATCGATAAATACCGTATCGATATTTTTAAACAATATCGATCTATGCAGGACAAAAATATCGATATTGTCACTTCAAGGTCACTGACCTATGTCAGTGTTCAAGGTGCGATACATAGAGCAATATAATGATAACCCAAAAAATTGTCGAATTATTCGAACGTTAAGAAATATCAACAAACATTTAGTTTTTCAAGTCTACTTTTAAACGTATACTAACCTGTATATGTAATTAATTAATCAATTTATACTAAGAACGAGTAAAATATTACGACAGTCGATTAAGATCTTGAAAAAATATCTAATTTGATACTCGAAAATTAATATCGATTATCGATCAGTGATGGATAATTTTAATAACCAGCTATGTTATTAACCAGTTCTTAGCGTTAATTAACGCCAAGTTGAAAATTGTTTGAAATTAACCACTGTTAACAATTTAGGCGGACCATTAAAAAAAGCATTTTTTAGCCCAAGGACATCAGGAGTTTGCGCAGTAATTTTTCCAGGTCTATTAAATAGCATTGCGCACACTCCTAACGTCCGAGACTGTCGATGACAGGTCTGTTCTCACAAGCATCACAGACAGTCTTTGACAATCCGGATTCGGCGCAAAGGCCCTAAAGTGCTCTCGGGAGAACGTTTTAGGGTCTTTGCGCCGAATCCGGATTGTCAAAGACTGTCTGTGATGCTTATGAGAACAGACCTGACTTCTGAACTGAATTCTGGAGCTTTCACTTACATCTCAAATAAGCTTAAATTATGTCAATTTTTGTAATATCGGGTAGAACACAAATATCTAACAAAAATTTTTTTTTGGTTTGGTTAACAAAATTATTAACCGGTTAATACCCATCACTGTTATCGATACCTCAAAATCCTCAATACCTCAAAAAATCTTATAATGAACCCCATAAGAATATTTTGACTGAAGAATTTTTCAGATTAGCGTATGGTTGATGGAGATTTACAGGAAGCTTATAAGACAACAGATGAATGTACCCAAGGGATTCAAATTAGTAGAACCTCCAAGTTTAGTGGGCAAGCAGCAATCAAATTTACTAGAAACTAAGCAAAGGAAACAGCTAGCCTAATAATTCATTTAAAAGGCAATTTGATGTTTAATTGAATTTGATATGCAAAAACCCTATTCATGCATTTGTACCTATATAAATTTTTAATTCGAATTAGGTATAACCTGAATTTTAACCAATGGATGTATCTAAATTAATTTACAAGGTTTTTAAACTAAGTTGAATCATTCATTTGTTATAAAAAAGAAATGAATTAAATGATTATTCCTGCAATCATTGTAGGTTCTGTTCAAAGGATTACTTAGTAAACAAATAATATTGTGCCTTCAGTATTATTTTATATCGGAAAAATGAAAAATTGATACCTAAATAGTAAGATAAAATCGTTTTTGAATCCGATTCAAGCTTAGTCCGAGGTTTCAGAAAGCACTTGATAAATATTATTTTTGTTAAATAATGAATATACTACAAGAAACATACAGAAAACTCTTAACGAATAACTAAAATTAATTTAAAACTTGTTATACTTTTTTTAATAAGGTGTCTTAGACACAATTTTTTCTAGGCCTATTTGTGAAATATTTTAAAAAATAACTAATAAAAATTCCAAAGAACAATTTATAAGGTGTTATTAGGGCCTAGTAACAACAAAAAACAAAGTAAAATGAAAATTTTATTCCAATATATATAATTCCACACATAACGACAAAACTTTAATAAATGATATTACTGTTCATGTTACACTAGGAAGTAAAACTTGGTTCTCATAATTGGTTTGTAGTCTACATTTTCAGGGTTTTCACAGCAGTCAGCCACAGTAAACCAGCAGAATACACCAAGAGTTTCAAGATAAAAATAGGTAGGTATAATAGGTCCTAAATATATATCGTTTTGCAGCTGCACGTAGCAATATTAATAATTATGAATTGTGGAAACTTGTGGATGACAAAATTCAAAACTTCATATAAGTAATGCCTTTGTTCTTCTTTCCATAAAAATATGGATTAGCAGAAAAGCCTAGAAGAGTAAAAAATTATCATTAAGTATCTCCATATGCAATAATGAGTATATGAAATTAATCCTCAGTCTAATTTAGATATTATTTAACATTATATCAACTACAGAGGAAACCTTTCTAAATTAAAATTACAATTTTGAAAACTGATTTGAACTCACATGATCCAGGGAAGTATAAATCTTGATCCCATAGGCACCAACTAAATGAATGTCATTTCAGATTAAGCAAAATTTATTTGGAAAGCACGATTTCAGTTTCTGAGATGAAATTAGGTAATAAAGAAAATAACATTGAATGTTACGTTTCATTAGTTCTTATGAATGTTTATCACGTTGGATTAAATGTAATATCTCACCTTGTGGCAATATATTTTTCAGTTTTCCTCATCCCTAGTACAATCCCCCCTCAATTGGATTCTAAGCCGTATTGTATTACCTATATAGTCTCTATGCTCTAATGCTTGAAATTGGTTTACTTCAATTGGATGGTTGTGATAGGAATTTATTAGAGTGAACTGGGCTGCTTGATCTACTCCATTAATGTTCTCTTTTACTGGTCATCCTAATTGTCCATTACATGTGTGAGGTGTATTCCAAGATTAATTAAATATGTACGAGATCATTTTAAATACCTACTTCCTAAATATAGAAATATGTATGTATGTTGTAAATAATAAATTGATAAGCCCTAAATGACATTGACAGTCGAAATAATTATCTCTGAGATGCGAGTAGGTATGTTCCAACAAATCAGTGTCTGAAAAAAGTTATCAAAGGTAATACCACGAGTGCTTCAAATTATATCGATAATTTTTTCTTTTTCACGAAAACTTGTTTATTTGGCAAGAATATGAAAACAAACCGATTAATAAAATCACGAGTCCGTTAGGACGAGGGATTTTATCTAAATTCGGTTTGTTTGAATGTTTTTGCCTCAAATAAACAAGTTTGAGTGATGAAAATAAAAAATTATGTGATAAAATTTGAAGAGCGAGTTGTATTTGGGAAGATTATTTTTTTCATAAATTTAAAATTTTGTATTACCTGAATGTTTAATATTCTCTTGGGTGATGGCACTCAATCGGTTTGTGTTCATTTTTCAATAAACTTCGAAGCACTTTTAGTTGTCAATAATGACAAATTCAAAGTAAAATTTTGACGTTTCGATGTAAACAAGGTTTTATCGATGAGGAAGCAGAATTATCAGTATAATACCGAATGATTGGCTAGAATAATGTATTGCTATTGGTTAAAACCACCAAAATGTCAGATTTTGACAAGTGAAAAAAATAATAAGTACAATAATTTCAAGTGACTAGAGCGGATACACTGGAGCCTTCGTCTATTTAATTACTTGCCAAATGAATGAAGGAATTCTCCATCAGTAAATACCTTTAAACTGAAATAAAAGTACAAATTTAAGGAGATACAAAAAATAATACTTTTTGGAACTTTAGTTCTTTACGCCAGGTTATGTTTGAGCGACCAGGGGTCGCGACGCAAAAGATCTGACCGTTACGCTACGTTATGTTACGTTGCTTCGTTATGTGCCTTGCTTGCGTGCTTGTGCCTCCTTAGTCTCTCTCTCTCTCGTTTACGAAGCTGCGATTCATAATAATATGCTCCTGCCGGGATTCGAACCCGGGCCGCCCGCGTGCAATGCGAGCATTCTAACCACTGAACCACCGATGCTATATGGAATTCTATGCAAAGCTGGTATTCGCAGTGCCGGTGATCTATTTAAATTTGTTCGGATCAATTTTTACTATTATTTCCATAATTTTGTTTGCGCGATTAAGGGGTCTATAGCACATTTACTTTTCGAAATACAGGGTGTTGAAATTTTGAAAACTTGAATGTTTTAATTCGATAACTTTAAAATGGATGGATAAATTGATTTGACATTTGGCAGGTTGTTTTTAAATGTAAAAGGGCATATTTTGATAGAAATAGTAGTTTGTGCAACTAGTGTGGATATGATGGCCATATCGCACGAGGACGAAGTTTGTGCACGACGCCGTAGGCGGAGTGCTCAATCGTTCAAGTGCGATATGGACAATCTACACGAGTCGAACAGCATATTTTTTCTACGACCCACTCAAGAAAAAATCTAGAAAATAAAAATTTTCTATAAACTGTAATATAACTTCAAATTGAAAATTTAACAATTCAATTTTATGTTTCCACTTTTTGTGGTAAACGTACAGTTCTTGAATGTCCAATTTGTATAATGCTACGGTTTCCCTTTTTAAATATACGATGATGTTATAAGTAGATGTTGCCAGTCGGACTCCCTCATGAAGGCTACCGTACCATTATCTATAATAATGAATATTCTGCTGAATATTTCAAACGTCTACCTGTTGTCGTTATTAATATCAAACAGAATGATTATTTAAAAATAAAATCAATAAAAAAAAACTTCTTCACGGGGAATCGAACCCAGGTCTACCGCTTGAGAGTCTGGTTTGCTTACTACTTTACCACCGAGGAATATACAAATTGTTTATCTATAACGTCAGATGTATTACATTATTTTCTTAAAAGGAACTAAAGTTCCTACCGTGTGTCCCGCGACACGTTCTACCTTTTTTTTCAAATGGGACACCCTGTATATTTTCACATTTTTGGAATTCTTTTTTTTTTATCACAAAAATATATAATATGTTACACCTACCTCTTACCAATACTTATTCTATCAGAAAAGTGTCAATTATCAAATAAGTATTAGTTGTCATTTTCATAGCTCAAAGTTACACTTTGATAAATTATCTTTTTCATATTTACAGTAATTAGGTACTAAAACTAAGATTTTAAACATTTAATAACTCAAAAACGGTACGAGGTAGGGTAACATATTATATATTTTTGAAATCAGAAAAAAAAGTCCATTCCAAAAATGTGAAAATATACAGGGTGTCCCATTTGAAAAAAAAGTATTATTTTTTGTTTCCCCTTAAATTTGTACGCTACTGAACTTTTGATAGATTAATAAGAAAATTCAGCTGTAACCAAACAGCTTTGAAATGAGACTTTTTTTCTAAAAGTGATATTAACAATGGGGTGGGAAATTTATAACGAATAACCCTGTACCTATGTAAGAAAAATATCAGATTAATCATCTAATTTTATTATAGCAAGCAGGAAATCATACGGCTGGCAACTAAGAATTCATATTAATGTGCTGCTTGTTGCCTATTACCTCCTCTAATGATGTGTCATTATCGATCCATGTCTTCGATTTTCGATATTATTACGATTATTACTATTTGACGTCGATGACTGATCGATGTTTTATCTTTGAATGCCTTCTCGTCACTTGTCAGCTTTCATTTTGTTTCCATTGTCAGGTAAATTAAAATTAAATTAGTTTGGTGTATTGAACCAGAGACAACCCTCTTATAAGTACCAAGTGGCATGGCAAGTATCGAGTGTGACGAAGACCGAAGCTACAGTTTGTTACAGGTATGTAAGAAATAATTTTTCATTGTGAAGTTCACGTTATTTTAGTTATTTTTTCTTATGAATCGACTTCCTAAATAATCTTTTGCATTGGTTCCGTTCCATTTAGAGGCTTTCCTTCCGTCTTCGCGTTTCCCGCGTATTTTGCAAGACTGGCCGGTGTTGGCTGGTCAGTTTCAATTAAATACTAGGTAGGTATGTCAGCATTTTTTAACAAATTATTAAACTCCGTATTTATATATTGTACTTTGATTAAACTAACATTCATTGGCAAAAGTGTACATTTATGTTGTGGAGATTTTTATATCAACTTGTATAAAACTAAACTCGGCGTTGGTTGTTTTGAAGTTAAGGAGTTAAATATTTTCCAATATAAGGGCACCTTATTCTTGCACCAAAATCAGGTGTTCCAATTTTTACATGTGATATTTCAAATTTTGTAGGTACACGTGTCATTTTACTACTTTTCACTTTCACTACTGCTCAACAGTAGTATATCTTTTGAATGAAAAAGAAAGAAGATGAAAGTTGAGTAGGGATTTAATCCAAAGATAAAATAGTTACCTTAGTGAGTTACATAGTACAAAGTGTAGGTGAACTGGTAGATTGTTGTATAAAAGTTTCTGGCTACTACCATAAGCTAGTGTAGAAAGGTTATAAAGGGTGTTCTGATTGTTAAAGCTTTACGCACAAATTGTTTCTGGATTTTTAAATAAAATGCTGTGTGTAATTTGTTGAGATAATTTTTTTTTAGGTGAAATATTTGTTTTGAGCCCTACTTTTTCAGTTATGTTACAACAAATGACTTAACATTGAGAAAACTCTTCAGATCTGGCAATCTATCTATCTATTGAAGTTATTTGATAAAAATTATTTAGAAGGAAAATCCCATTTCATAATACTTCAGTCCTAATTAGTTTTAGAAATATGCTTTCGTTCTAGAGTTACTACATAATCAAGGTAATATATTTTTATTACACCCTTTTTTAATAATCTTTATTATAATTATTCTTATATATTATATTTCACTCTTGTATGTTTTTTTACTTTTAAATTGTCACTGATTGTCTACAATAGGTTCATTGTGTTCAATATTTGTAAACATTATGTTCGAAAGTTAGTTAAATAGTATTCCATTATCAGAGATAGGTAAAAAACTTAGTTGAGGAGTTCAGTATAGGAAGCTTCAATACAGTTTGAAATTATGTAGTACAAAACCTGTGAAAGGCATCTAAATATTTCATTCCTATAATTGGTAAGAAAGTTGTCAGAAATACTCAAGTAAACGTTGAAATCGGAGTTATCAAACTATGGTTTTAAATTGCAATTATCCTGTATGTAATTTTTATAGTTCACCTTTAAATTTAACATTTAAAAAACCACCCAATGTTGAGATAAAAATATTTGTAATTTATGTCTTTGACTGCTATTGAACTTATATCCTTTTCAGGTTACAATATCAATGCAGTCAATCAAATAAACAAGCTAAAAGGGGAACTTCTAAAAGCTTGACTGTTATGTGGACTAGTTTGAACACACTAGAGCTCCCAACAGTAAAATGGAGAAACGGAAAGGGTAATTTTTTCCTTTTTTATAAAGTGTTTAATTGCGAAGATACTTTTCAGTTGTAAGAGCTTATACATACAAGATTAGTTTGAATGATTCATTAGTCCTTTTTTCTTATTTTAAAAAACCACTAGTCGATGTGTATTCGAAGTACAAGAACATGAAATGAAAGAATGTTAATATATTAATGTAGAGCCACCAAGTTGTTGGAGGTGGAAGGTATCATCTTTTTTGTCTAACACCGACTCTGAACGACACACAGCGGTCCTTCTTTCAACCCACAACATCTCGCCGTCTCTGTACTTTTTATTTCAACAAGATAGAATAGAGAATCTGCATATCAAATCGAAAATATCTGAATTGGTCTTTTGGAAAATATATATCCACAAATGTTCATATTTTTACAGAACACACATTAGTGAACCTTTTCTTTTAATGATTTGGTTTTTCGAGTTTTTAGTTAATTATTAAACATTGAACTGTATATTATATTGATTATCATTTTTTTTCACAATTTTCAACAAATTAGAACGATCAATTTAGTTAAGTTACCTTGTATACTTTCGATAATACCTAATTATACATAGAGTAACTCTACTAATCGAAAATTTCATTTCCATAGTAACCACATTGACATCCATATACAACAATAGACAAACTAACAAGACCATCAAATTTTGACGTTTATCAAAAATGAGTCATTTTGGACTGTAATTTCCATTGTAACAATTTGTATTTAAATTGTTATAGGTACTTCAAAATAAATATGACAAATCTTCACAGTTATCCAACATTTTTCAAAAGGATTCTGAAACATTATGTTCAATTGTTAGTTAAATTATCATTATCAAAAATAGACAAAAAAACTTTGTTGGAGACTCCAGTATAAGTAGTAATCAACAGTTTCAAATTATGTACTACAAACAATCTTATGGCATCTAAATATTTATTTTATATAAAAGCTAAAAGAAAACATGAATACTCTTGTGTTAAAATTGGAGATAACGAAACTAGGGAGGTCAAGTTTGTGATCACCATGTGTTTAATTTTTGTAATTCATATGAAAATTTTACATCTAAAAAATAACACAGTCCGATATAAATTAACGATCTACCTTTTAAACAGGAATGTTAATAGTTTCATTGTATTCTATTGAATTCCTATCATAAAATATCAGAAATTTTTCAAAAGCCTTGCAAAGTTTCTTGATTTGTGCTATATCAAAATAAATAACCTAAAAAAAAATATTAATAAATAGATTATAATACTTTTGTCAATATTCGTAAAATTCAGAATTATAGGCACTGTATAAATTGAAAATTTTTACCATATACCTCGTTTGAGAAAGGTACTGTGTTAACGAGACGCGTCACAACTTTTAGTTCAATATAATGTAGATTTTAACAAATTAAATTGTTTCATTTCATTATTCAAATAATAAATAAAAATTCTAAAACAATATATTACTCGGAGTCGAAGGCTTCATTATGTGTTTCGTTGAGAATACACTGCCTCGGCTAACGCCTCTGCAGTAACGTCTGAGCTCAACACATAATAAGCACCTTTTACTCCTACTAATTAAATGTACTATTTCCTACTTTAATAGGTTTTACAGACAGATTCTAATTTATTTATGTGAATTTGTTTGAAACCGTATGTCTTTTTGAAATATCTTGACTCAAATTTCAGATTCTAAAGAGTGGCACCGGATGCTTGACGACATCAGAAAAGAAGGCGACTTCCAGTACAATAAACGAAGTGAGAAAGATATAGTTGTGCGAAACTCCAACAAACCTACTCAAACTGCATATTTACCGTGTCCATTTCGTTCTGGTTATTATTCAGTGAAAAGCATAAGACATCATGTAAGACAAACTTGTTCAAAAAATAAGAAGAGCAAATGTAACATACTGGGATTAAGCATAGTCAAAAGTTCTTATATTCATTCTTTAAGAGACCTTCTTTCTGGAGTTGACCACGTTCTTTTAGCATTGGAAACAGGAGGTGTAGTATATCCAGTTTCTGAAAAATCATCACTGTCATCACTTGGACGATAAGAAGATTGTGATGGTGGCCTATTGTTATCTAAAGTACATTTTTTCTTGATAGTTCTTGATGTAGATGATGAACCTTGTAAAAATATATCTTCATTATCTTGAGAGTTATTTTTAGAATTAGGTGAAATTTAATCTCGGCTATTTTCAAAAATCGTTGACAAATCATGTGTAGCCAATACTTTTTTGGTTCTGCGTTTTGGTATTCTTTTTTTCAAGATCAATATTATCTGTCTCTGAACAGCTACTATCACTACTATTAGCCCATTTTGGTATCACATCATCTGAGGGTTTTTGGCGTGGCACAGCATGATGTAAAGGGGTATTAGAAAATCCAGAAGCATTTGTTAAAACTTGGCCCATAACAGTTATATCAATATAAGCATCTTTATGTTTGTAAATATTGTTATGTATTTCCTGTCCATGTCCCATAAAGTCACTAATGATTGTCTGAGTATCTTTTGGTAACGTAGCTGTACATGTTGCAATATGTTTTCTCAGCTTAGTGGCGGTAAATTTGCCATCTGCAAACCCCTTTGACTTACAATATTTTTTCAAAGCAATATTGGCTTCATAAAATGGATTTTCACGAGTCGGATCAGCAAATAAATATTTATTGTCTTTGTTCACGTTTGCCATTTCTCTATATTCTAACAATAAATCAATAGCAGCTTTAACTTTACAGGATAACAGAATAGAAGAACTTCGATTCAGCTTGCCTCTAGCAATATATCTCGGAAACTGGACGGCGTGGACTTTTTCTTTTGATGACAAATTTTCTAAATCTTCATTTGCTATGGTGGCTACAGTTTTATATTCTGCTACTTCGGGTCTTTGAACATCACCTGGCCTTTTTCTATTAAAACCATGATGTATAACAAAATTAACTGAGACAAGTATATATAAAAATCTTTGTCATAACACCGTTGTAGAGATGTGTAATACTTGTATAATATGTCTTCTTCCAAGAATGAAATCAATTGCTTAATTTCAGAAGTAGTTGGTGAAATTTCAACTTTGATTCTTTGATGTCTCACCCTCGTCTCCGTAGCCATCTTGGTTAAATCACTATTTTGACTGATACGTCATAAATCCAAAAACTTTTGTACAGTCTTTACACATATGTCATCTTCCCCCATTATCATCAGACATTTAACAAAGTCTCCAAATTTTTTCAGTAATATACATGATTGGTGAACCATTGTAGGTCTAGCATATTTTTCTCCATCAAAACCAGCCAATCTTCTCACAACCTCTACCACAGTAGTATACTGTTTTGGAGAAAAAATATCTTTAATTTCTTTTACTGAAGAACTAGCATTTTTTTATTGCCAAAAATAATTTTCCAAGAAGTCTGAGATCAGCTGCGATCATTTTAGCATGATGTTGGCTCATTGTGAGATATGTGTTAGCCAAACGATTCCCATACAGTACAGCAGTTTCGTCGGTAGTAACTATCCTGAATATGGAAGTATCCCGTATGCTGGGATAAATTAATATTTTCAGTTTCTCGCAGGCTTTTTAATGAATATAAGAACCTTTGACTATGCTTAATCCCAGTATGTTACATTTGCTCTTCTTATTTTTTAAATTTAAATGTATGAAACATATTTTTTTTTTCAATAAACGAGTTTTTTATGCGTATGATAATTATTTACCCAATCTTATTAATATTTCTACTAAAAACTTTTGTTTAATTAATTCATTGAGGGCGAAAGCACACAGAACGATATAAGTCGACCAACGCAAGGTCACCGCCTGTCACACTAGGGTCATAGAATAATACTTGACTAGGATTGCCAGCAGAGATAACATATTACTTATAGACGGGAAACTGACCCGTGGTGTAACCGCCCAAATTGGTCGATAGGGAAAACGACCTATGGGTTACAGGTAAGTCCAGTTGTTCCGGTGACAACCTTTCAGGCCTTCAACTAACTTAGTCAGCGAGAGGGAGTGAGTCAAACTTCACAATTCCGGAATCTTCAAATATGGGCGCCAGCTAGGTCTCTGCTCAATAAAAGTACCAGTCCTATCTCAAACCTAGCAAAGTGATAGGAATAAAGAAAACAATTTCCCAAACTTACCACAATATTATATTATATTCGTGACTATTATATTATATGAAATGTACCTGAGGTAATTATAAAAAAAAATAAGAAATAGATAGTACCTACGTATACCCATCAAAACGTCAAGTTATATGATTGGACCACGCCAATTTCAAAATGTATGTAAAAATATTACAATATACAAATCAAAGTTAAGGGACTATGCCAATTCCAAAAGGTATGTAAGAACATTACGATACACAAGTCAAAGTTAAAGGATTGGGCTATGCCAATTCCAAAATGTATGTAAAAATATTACAATATACAACGCTGAGTTAAATGAATGGACTATGCCAATTCCAAAATGTCTGTAAGAAACTTACAATATACAAAAGTGAAAAATGAAATGAATGGGCTATGCCATTTCCAAAGTGTCTGTAAGAAACTTACAAAATCCAAAGTAAAAGTCAAATTAATTGTTGGCGATACTATGCCAAATCGACAAAAATTATATGATTACTTTAGGTACATTAACCATAAGTAATGTTAAGGATTAGATGGCCTACATCCGATCTAATAGTTATTTACGTAATTAGTGGGATATGGACATTATTATCGCACGCATGTGCACATAAGTGCCTTAATAATTCCTATCACACGTGTTACGTACAAAATTTTATCTACAACTGTATTAGTATTATTAACAGTACCTATATTAAAAAATTTGAAAAAAATGTCAATCCAACGTATTTTTAATAATATTGACTGCAAACATAAGGTACTGTGTATCATATTTTGTAACCATAGCAACAAAGACAAACAAGGCTGTGGAAAAAAAAATAAATTAGTTATGTCATCAAATGTCCAAAGTTGAATGAACAAAAATCTATAAAAATGAGTTCAAGCGAAGAAAATCTCCTTTCGGAAATTGAAAATGCAGCTTCCAGTGTTATTTTAAATATTTAATTCTGGTATTAATATGTTTCTAGATTCTCATTACCGCACTAGTGCGGTAATGTAATCAAAAACGCACTAGTGCGGTAATATACACGTCATTATGACACAGAAAATAGTGTCAAATCGTACCCGTTACATGACAGTTGTAGATAAAAAAAATTATGTGTGTGTGCTTATACTAACCGTATGAAATAAAAATACTCATATACATATGATAATTATGGCCGTTAATCGTTGGACGGCTTGGTACCAAGGCGACTTACCGATTAACGTAACAGTATAATACCCTATCCCGCAATGCTGAAAAGCAACTTAAATCTACATAAAATAGTAAATAGTGATAATAAAAACCAAAGTGATGAAATGAAACTTCTGGGTTCATCCAGTTCAATACGGCGTGACTTCAACGTAACTGCTGGTCCTTGTCCCTGATCTGTCCCATTCTTGTACCAATTACTTGACCAACTTCCAAACAATCACTAGAAAACAGCTAAGCTGGTAGTCTGGGATATAACACCCTGGCCCAATACTCAAACCAACTGAGTCGATACTTGGGGTACTACTTGGCCCGATACTCGAACCAACTGAGCCGAAATTGGGGTACCACTTGGCCCAATACTCGAACCCTTAAAATATAAACCTAAATTACCAAACTATCCCGTACTTAGGGTCATCCTAATGTAATCATATACGGTGTTCCAAAACAAAAATAAAATCCTAACATAACTAAGTGACTTGTCTCACTAGATAAATTTTCTTCCCCTCATGATTTTGTGAAACAAAAATAGATAAATGTGGTTTAGCCAACCCCTTAGAACTAATAGAATCTGAAGATGTAAATGAAACATACATACTGTAATTTAATAATAAAAATTGAATCTCAAATGAACTATCTTGTACCAAATGGATTTAAATTACTAATTTACAATGGTAGCCATTATATATACGGAATCTCAACTAAATGTATACAACTTATGTGATATCAAAGAAATTTCCCACTAAATGGTAACTTTAAAACTACATATATGGTTTCAACAATCTCCAACCGGTATATAGGCAACTCACATGTCATAACATAGCAACTATCAAATCCATGATATTGTATGTATGAGATTAAACTACCTCAATACTGTTTGAATTTTCCACACTATCCAAGTATACACATATAAACCAAGAAAAATAATGAGTTGTGCCATACCCTGGTTGCCAGTTCGATTATAATTTCATCAGTAAATACCTACCTTGTTTCAGTAAAGGTGGATTTATGCAAGAAGAAATTGAAACTATTAATTTAAAACTAAAATTAAGAAGATAAAACCATGTTATTTCTTAATTTAAATATCAATTTCTTAGTTTCTTGCATGAACATCTACATTACACGCACATGCTCATGCAAGAAACTAAGAAATTGAGATTTAAATTTGAAAATAACATGTTTTCATCTTCTTAGTTTTACTTTTAAATTAATCTTAGTTTTAATTTTTTCTTGCATGAATCTACCTTAGGATTTATTTTATGCTATACAAATTTCAGGAAAGGATAATGAAATAAACCTATATAAATATATGTATTTTTATTAAACAAATAGAATTAACCTTTTTTCAACAAAATAAAAGCAAACAAATGAAATTTTATGAAAAAAAAAGTCAACATAATATAGGTACTTACCTAACTCTTAATTTGAAAATACTCAGAAATATCACAAAATAAAGTTACATAATATGTACTAGTACTTATCAGGTTCGGGTATATAAAAAACAGAAACAAATAGTGAAAATAAATAAGTATAACAAAAATACAAAACAAATAAAATGAAACAAAAGAAACCAACTGTTATTTGAAAAATTTTGACGTTTATAAAAAATGGGTCGATTCGGATGGTAATTTCCATTGTACCAATTTGTATTTAAATTGTTCATATTTACTCTTGATTTACTTAATGAATAATCTTATCAAATACAATACGTAGGTACTTCAAAATAAATACGGTTATACATAACAATAAATATTATTTTGAAGAACTTATTACTACTGATTATTTTTTGCGTATCATTTTCAACCAATTATAACGATCAATTTTTAAGTTAAAATAAAGTAAAGTAAAGTGAATCTTTATTTAGCAAAAAAAGCTAATTACATACATCAATATTACAATATATACATTACTATGTAAAGTTCTTGAGAACAAAAGAAAAAAAGGAGAAAAATCGTGAATGCTTCGCACTGCACGAAATACATAACAACAAAAAGCAATTCCAAGTCATTTTTCGTCATCAAATAAAGTAACCGTATTTACGTTCTTAGCTTCGTCGGGCAAGGTATTATAAAGGCGAACTCCTTCAGAAAATAGTGAGCCTTGCAAAAAGTTACCTCGTATAATTTCGATAATTGGGCGGAGTAGAATTCGATGAGAACTCTGGCGGAAAAAATTGTAACTAACGCAACGAGTAAAATAATTCGTTTTGCATTGTTTTTGTATTATATTCAAGTCAACGTAATTACCGTAAATTCGTAATTTATTTTTTCAATTTTGTGACAGTGACAAGTTTAAAACTGTGTTTTTCTATTTAACTCAACTGTCATCATTTCTGAGGTAATATTCTTATATAATCAGAGATATTATGGAAGAGGTTATATTATTCTATTTTTTGTTTTCATTGCAGATTAAAGAGGAAATAAGTCGGTATTAAAGATTTAAAATATTACTCAATACAAACCTACCTTCCCTGCAACTTTTGTAGATATAATTATATCAAAAATAAAATAAAAACAATAAATCAGACCTAAAACTAAACAGTTAAGGTGGATTCATGCAAGAAAAAATTAAAACTAAGATTAATTTAAAACTGAAACTATAAAATAAAACCATGTTATTTTTTAATTCATATGAACATCTACATTACACGCAGATGCTCATGCAAGAAACTAAGAAATTGAGATTTAAATTGAAAAATAACATGGTGTTATTCTCTTAGTTTTAAATTAATCTTGATTTTAATTTTCTCTTGCATGAATCCACCTTTAATTGAACGCTTGTTGTAGTTTTCACTCAATACAAACCTACCTTCCCTGCAACTTTTGTAGATATAATTATAATAAAAAATCAAATAAAAACACGAAATCAGACCTACGTTTTAGGTCTGACAGTTAATTGAACGCTTGTTGTACTTTTCACAAATATCAAACATACCTATTCCTCCAAAAATAAAAATATTAGGAGTCAAAATTTAGTTTAACAACACAAAATACTAAAGCACAATCATAGAAAAAGCAGAAGTTTTACAAAACACACACTGAAAATAACTAAAAAATAAAACCACTTAAATATCAAAGGGCTTATACGGCAGCTGATTTGTTTTACTCGTTGCTAAGATGACGTTGACATTTCAGAGCGCCATCTATCGAATTCTACTTTTCCCAATACCTGATTATACATAGAGTAGCTTTACCAACCGAAAAGTTTACGATACTTTTACAATACAATTCCCATAGTAATCACAACGACATCAATATACAACAATACACAAACTAACATTAATAACATTAATTGGTCTCTGCCAAAGCCACCCAACTACTAAAAAAAAAACATTACCATCAAATTCTGAGGTTTATCAAAAATGAGTCGATTCGGATTGTAATTTCCATTGTACCAATTTGTATCTAAAGTAATAAATTGTTTATATTTACTCAACAAATAATCGTATCAAATACAATACGTACTTCAAAATAAATACGGTTATACATCTCAAACTTCCTGCATGTTCCTACGACTTTTCTTTCTTCTAGTATGTAGGTGTGAGCAGTGCCAGATTAACCACCACGTAGCAAGAGTAGCAATTGCTACGGGCCCCGCATATTCAAGCCCACCCATCTCTGCCTGAGCGTAATTTTTTAAGGGAAACGTCTGAAACGTCAGACACTCGTTACCCGCCTATTCCTTGGGGTGAATAAAACACCAAATTTCATACCTTCAGATAGAAAATAAACGTATTGAGTATTGAATCGTTTTTTTACCACTTTATACTCAAGAACCCATAGCAGATCAAGGGATCTTTGGAAGAATTTGCTACGGGCCCCGCGCTTGCTTAATTCGGCACTGGGTGTGAGTGAGATAAACAAGTTATCGATGTATAGCCTGATTATTTTGAAGTACCTACCTACTTATAGTATTATTACCGCTTATTTTATTCCTGTAATTTTCAAGCAATCAGAAAATTTAATTTAGCTAAGTTACCTTGTACAATTTTTTTTAATACCTGATTATACATAGAGTAGCTCCACCAATCAAAATTTTTACAATAATTTCATTTCTGTAGTAACCACATTGACATCTATATACAAACTAACAGGTTGATCAATAATTGTGCAAAAATACATTCGAATATTTATCATTAAATGCAATAGACAAAAGTATACAAAATACTGAGCCTTATAAAATACAGTGAACACAAAAAAGTACCTATACAAACAATTTCTTTAGTATTGTAGTGAAAGAAACTATGTACTGAATAAATCAATTTACTGAAATTAAAGCATTCATTTTGAATTACAGTGTAAACTCTTTATAACGAAACTCAAGGGACTGAGCATTTTTTGTCGTTATAGAGAGTTATCGTTATATGGAGTGAACAAAAAAACAACCAAATTAACAAGAATTTTGAATATGTATGTCTTAGATAATAAATGCTTATAAATTATTGTTTACACATATAGTCTGATAACTTTGTCTGACGTTTTTTGCTATGCCAGTACTTGTTTTGTATTATTTTATGTATCCTATTCATATCTAGATATGTGGTTGAATCGTCTTGATTAAACAACAAAAATTTTTCTAGCAACTTAGCGGCATCTAGGGCTTGTTGAATTGTTGGAGGTGATTAGGCTGTATTTTCCTTTACAGTTTTGGTAGAGAATTTTGTCTTGTAACATACACCATATTTAAAATGTTCTGTCTTCTTAACTAAACTGAAAACAAATTAAAACCATTATTTGAACACTGTCCCGTTAACTTCCAGAAGACATAGTACCTTAACTTAAAAAGTTAACTTAATGCATTTCACGAATTAAAAAATTTTGGTGTGTACATAAACTACACATTCACTCCACTAATTTCTAGATGAAACCCAAATGGGTGTCTTTTGAGGTGTTCTACAAACAGTTTGACTGTTGTCGGGTTCATTTTTTACATCCCTATGTACTTCCACAGTAACCGAACTATACTGCACCTTTTCAGAGTCAATCTAAATTCAACTAAACAAAGCTATACATACCTTTTAGATGTTGATGGCTGGTTTATATCTATGAATAAATATATTTTTTGATAATACCTACATAACTTTCGCTTTATTATCATTGCCTCCGATATCAAATGTTTATGTTGAAAATTCCTGTAAGTTGGCGTGTGTCACTACCTGAAAGAAAAATAGTTGAATAAGTGAATGCTTTGAGTTTTGAGCAACTACAATTGAAATCAAGATATGAGGTTAATGAGATGGGTTACAATATATTAGGTAATTTCAAAGAATGCACCTATTGACCTAAGTTTTAATTTACTCACCTTGCAAGAAAAAGCCGGAATAGCTGTTCCCTCCACTTCTCTTATACCAACTTCGACTTTATTGTCTTATATAAAGTTTCTGGATTCTAGCACACATGAAAATTATTGAGCACTGTTTCTGAGGCGATACTGATACATTTTTCATTTCTTATATTTTTCAACCATTCATGAAACATATCCAATTCATTTTTTGGGTTTGGAAAACGATTATATCTGTACATCTAAGGACACATTTTTTCTTCTAATAATTATTATATTACTGAATAACAATAGGTAGAAGTTAGTGAACAATCTAGAAATATAATAGTTGAATGACAAATGACAATAGGTCAAATGTTAACATGAACATAATATCTTCTTTTACTAATACTCGATCGAATAAACTTCTATCCAAGTATCTAAGACAATAATTCATGATTTTTATAGACCGGCAACACTGTTAGGAAATTATGCCGTCAAGCGCCTCCCCTCTCGCCCCTGCATCCAACGTACGATGCTATTGGTGGAACAGACGGTAGCGATATCATCCACGACGGTAGCGCTATCAGTCGGTTGCGCTATTATACCGAGTAGAAATATATATATATATATATATATATATATATATATATATATATATATA
>CAJUYG010001216.1:0-16625 GCA_910591675.1 Galerucella calmariensis
GTGTTAAAGAGGAGGTCTTTTTTGCTAATAATTGGCCATATCTTTGTTAAACACCCTTATAATATATTAGATGCTATATTTTTGTAACGCTCTCGGTGAGATCTTTTCGATTCTTAAACAAAAGATAGTACGTTCCATTTGGAAAAATTTAAGTTTGTTTTGGAACACCCTGTAGAATCGAAAGTATTTTCAAAATGTGCCCTCAGTAACTGTATTAGCTCACAAAAAACTATGAAGTTCTATCTCTCACCACAACAATGTAATCCTCCGATGTCAGAAGATTGCCCCACCCTGTATAATTTTATTATAGTGTTATGATACATATTTTACAAATCAAAATCATTGGATATGTCGTGCTTTACGTAATTAGACTTTTTCTTATAAAAAGTGTAGTCTTTATTTTTATTTTTGTTTGAATACACATCCTGTTTTTTATATAAATTTTGGTTTGAAATTATTCATTCACTTCAATAAATTTGGAAATATTGGGATGCTAAACGTTTCTTGAATAGAGGAGTTCAGTCCTTAGAACATAAAGTAGTAAGGAAGGATCGTTACGCTAAGGACAGTTAACCGGGATGGTTATCCAAAATGGCCGCCGCAGAATAGAATATATCAGTGGCGACGTACCCAATTTTAATTGGAATGAAACTATTTCTATAAAATGGAATTAATATTTTCAATAACTTAAAATTTAGTAGAATAAAAAATATTGTAAGTAACAAGTGTATTATAAATTGATATAAAAGCTAGAAGCTTTTCAAATAATAATGATATGCTGAAAATAAATTTGATATATTTGTTTATAAACTAAAAAATCAAAATGATACGCCCATGTCATGTCATATCATGTCAAGTGAGAATTTAGGTTAGGAACAACTATGTGTATTTTTGAAATTTTTAACATAAAGACCAATATTCACATCTGTAGATTATAATTATTATAATAATATGTGCTCACCGATGAAAAGTAATTTTCATATAACATAAAAACCAACTTTTAAACAGCGACCAAACAAATAATAAGTCATAAAATGGTTATCCAAAATGGCCGACTTTGTCTCTTTTATTTATTATGGGAGATGTAGCACACGCTCCTTCCTTACTACTTTATGTTCTAAGGTTCAGTCTAAGGTCAGTGTGGCCAACAAAAGTGTTTTTTTCTGACAAGAATGACAGTTAAGGTCTACCCCTCAAAACATTAGATTTTTGCATGTTTTTTATTATTGCGAACATCTATATTGCTGCTTTATTAAAATTATGAATACACCCCCTAAGCGTATATCTTGAAAATTAAAATGACTTTTTAGCTGAATACTCAACATATCGGTGGCCAATAATTCTAGGAACTCTTGGCAAGTCACCATTCCATTTCTGTTAATCTGTCACTAGTTATGTCAAATGTCAGTTATATTTATTTTTGTTGATATTCGTTTAATTGTGTATGTCCATTTTCGATTAGATTCTTGTAGCATTTCTAGTTAGTTGTATCTCTATTCTTCTAATTACTTTTTCCACTGACATCTGACATAACTAGTGACAGATAACAGAAATGAAATGGTGACATGCCAAGAGTTCCTGGAATTTTTGGCCACCGATGTGTTGTGTATTCAGCTAAAAAGTCATTTTAAATTCCAAGATTTACGCTTCGGGGGTGTATTCATTATTTTAATAAAGCAATATAGATGTTCGCAATGATAAAAAACATGTAAAAATCTTATGCTTTGAAGGGTAGACCATAACTGTCATTCTTGTCAGAAAAAATTACACTTCATAGTTAAACGGGGTTGGTATATTTGCAAGATAGAACGTTGAATATGCGATAATAGTGACATCCCGACATCTAAACACAGACTGAAAACTCTATTTGACAAAAATCCTGACGGCTTTGTAATAGTTATTTATGTACCAAGGCAGTAAAGTGATTCTTTATCGGACGAGTCTGAAATTATGAGACGAGAGAAGCGAGGCGAATAACAGGCGCGTTCGATAAAGACACTTTACTGACGTGGTGCATACAAAATGTTATCGCCAACTGCTCAGAATTCAGAATATAAAAAACTAAGATATATTTCAGTGCAAAGTATGACAAAGTAAAGAGCAAATATAGAACAAATCTACTTATTATTTGCTACTTATATTTAACTTGAACGAACACCCTGAAGCATTATAAAAGTTAATTCCTGATGTCAAAGGAGTTCCAATAATAATTTGTTATAAATAAATCGCCAGAAAACTATTATCGAGCCGTAATAGGGAGAAGCGTGACACTGACAGATGATGGTTGTCGAGTAATGTCAAAGTCAAAATACTTTACCTTCCGCAAATGCGGCAGATAAAGTGAAGGAAGGTAAACTGGTTGTTTACTTCCGGAAATGAATCTGATAATTGACGGTTTTACTGACGGTTGGCGGTTATTTATTTCAAAGAGCAAAGAACGTTCACTAAAAAGCGACAGCTACTTCCCTGGCTAACCAGTCTGCACAAGCTCATTATCTTTGGGAGGAAACTTTGAACACTCGTCAATATATATTTAGCTATAATTATCAATATCAGCAAAATCATATGCAAAACAATCAACCACTGTTTCTGGTTCTAGAAATGTTAGCCCCATTAATACGACCCCAGCAACTGGACAAGGGTCTCTATATTTTGACATCAGTCTAAAATTTTCATTTTTTTCCATCCAGGCTTGCGTTAAGTTACATCCTACAGTGTTGGCTTCTCTGGTCACATTAATTCAACATCAATCAAAATCAGAAGTAACTTTAACAAAGTTGAATCCAAGTTTGATGCATTCCTGGTTGACAGTTTTGAAACATTTTGAATACGAAGTATTAGTTTCCATTAGGTAATAGAAGAGAATATAGATTCTATTTTTCACATCGTGAATTTTTCTACTGCCTAGAACTCCATGGTGAAAATTTTCTTCCGAGTTTATGGATATTGGAACTCTGCCACTGGTTAGAACACTAGTGGGTTCGGCAAAATTTCTGGTTAGAGGTGGAGTGCTCCCGGCGTCGGTGATCAGGCTCAGTCGCAGAATTAGACCAACGTTGAATAACCGAATAAAAAAAAATCGGATGTCATGTACAAACCGGGGCACTCCCTGTGGATAATTATTAGAGGGATGGCCAGCGCAAGTGATCGGTCTGTAATGTATGTATCCTACTATGGATACTTGGTGCATTAGAAGTGTGGAAGGGCCTCTGACTAGGTGGTGTTGCTGGTCACTTGGTGTGTCATCTCGCAGGAATAAAACAACTACTGGAATCACTGGGACATGTTCTCTTTATTACCTTACTTTATTATTATACATTAACTCACTTATTACTAGTACTAATTAGAACATTAATTAAAATGATTACGATTATTCATAAATAATATTTCGGCCAAAAGGCATCACAGGTCGGATTGATGACCTTTTATCGGCATTTAGTGTAGTACAGGTAGAGCTGACACTTTTGGTATATACCCCTTAAGATCTTTTGTGCCCCCATTCCTTGAGAAAATCTGGGAAGCTAGTACATGAAGTCAAATTATGCGCCTAAGAACAGTTGTAAAGCTATACAATATTTCAGTACTAAAGAAGATATATTTCTGTAATTATCTTCTGTATTATCTTATTATCTCTGTGTTCGCAAAGGATTCATCATTTGGGTCAGGTGAACTATAGGGACACACGATTCTTTGACTGATTTTGTGAAAAATCGATAGTATTCAACTATTTTGAAGATTATCCGTTGAAAAATTTGCGGGTTATACACAATTTACAGAGAAAAATCCAATAAAAGATTTTATTTTCTCCACTTGAGCCATCACTTTTTGGCCCGATTTTTTATACAAAAAACAGTTTAACTATATCGGACTGTACAGGAGAGTGATCAACAACATCTATTCTCGCTTTCTGTTTTCTCATTTAAATTACCACTTTTATAAAATACATATTTGAAATACAACCAATTTGTATGTGAATTATTTTAATGACAGAATTGACAGATATCTTTTTATGAAACGTAATTCGTAACCAAAACCATAAATCTAAATATGCATTCTCTAAAATTTCGTTTTCATCTTTCAATGTGAATGAGGTTATAAACTTTTAGGTCACAGTAAAAAATAAAATTGCTTATAACATTTTATTTTTAAATAAATATTACGTTTGTGCCTCTTCACTTCATTTTATACTCTATATATACTTACCATATGAAACCAAAATTCATATCAATAGCATATAATATAATAATATATGATGAGAGTTATGCAACCTACAGAACATAAAACTCTGTAGCTTCAATCGATTACTTGAGAATTATGGTATTCTTGTACATTATTATTGAGATGCGCAATCAAATATTTATTAAAACTATATTTTTCATTGAATTTATTCAACCCAAATTCAAGAAAATAAATGAAATTACAGACATTTTGTATTTGGTGATATCCTTACATTGTGTATTTGAAAAAGGGGAAGGAAATATAATCATTACATTCACCCTTCCCCCTGAAAGATATCCAATGCTTTGTAATGAACATTATTCAGGAAGGGGGAGGGAATATAAACATTGGATTCACCCTTCCCCTTCTTGATTTACTTGATATGCGCGTAAACGAAGTATTGAATGCATACATGCAGTCACCCTTCTCATTGTTGAAAAATATCCAATACTTTGTAATGCGCATATCAAGTGATTCAAGAAAGGGAATTACTAATCCACTGATTATACTCCCTTCCCCTTCTTGAATTACTCAGTGTGTATCACATTGCATCCATCACTAAAGCAGTGCGATCAACATTTCCTGTTCGAAATCATATTATACAAATTCGGTGTATATTTATGGTTATCGCTGATTTTTGACGGGCGTTACACACTACTGCTTACGCTAGAGCTTCCATGTCACAACTCTTGCGACTGGCTGAATGACGTGAGTCCAAGCCAAAAAAAAAGTCACAATTCTATGTCATTTGTCATTTGATTTAATTGTTTCCGTGCAAATTTGAAGCCTCTCAAATATATATTTATAAAAGTGGTAATTTAAACAATATTTTGAAGAAACTCACTGAAATGTTGTTATTATTAGCGAGTAAACATGCTGTTCATCACTTTCCCGTTCAGTGTGATACGTTTAAACGGTTGTTTGTATAAAATATTTAGTCCGAAAGTGATGGCAAATTTTTCGACGGATAATCCTCAAAATAGGTGAGTACTATCGATTTTTCGCAAAATCACTAAGAAACTCGTGTGTCCCTATAGTTCACCGGACCCTTATGGGTCTGGGATGTCTTTTCCTTCCTTTAGGTATATTAGTTTTTTTTCAAACTTAACATCAAAAAAACTTTGTTTAAAAGCGTTGAAATGGGTAAGTTGTTGAATTTAATGCTTCACCGACATGACTGATGAAAATATCATGCTTCTTTATGTATAAAAAGACATATTTTTTCGTCTATTTTACCAGAAAACCAACCATATGACTACCTAAAATAGAGCAAGAAGTATTGTTTAGCACCCCAAGGGTGAAAAAGCCTTGGGCTGCTAAAGTAAAATTATGTGACTGGGTTATTGGGACTGGAAATATTTTTCAGACAGAATTCGCCAAATTTTTGGATTATATTTTAAATGAATACGCATGTCTATTAATTTTAAACCTCCGTTGACACATTTCTCATCAAGTCATATTTCAGCTGTTAAAGACAACATACCAGATTTTCAGGTCACTCCAACATTTCTACAGGAAAATATATTTTTCCGACGTCAAAAGGAGCAATTTTCAGGAGAAGGTCGATTCTTTCAACGTATAGCGAACAATAGTGTGGCACAATCGTATCCATTTTAATCCTGCCAAAGAATTCTTCGCCTTGTATTTTTACATCGATCTATCATTTTAGTTGTCTATCAAAGCCGCTCCCGATTCAGTTTATTATTATATACTTGGGAAATAGGAGCAGTGGCTTGATTTTTGATTGACGTTACCAGTGTTTTCCGCGATCATTAGGATTTCGTCGATTTCTATATAAAAGCAATGTGGGGGAGTTCAAGAACAAAAAATCCAATAGGGATGATATGTAACTTTTGTTTGACTAGACAATGCAATAGCTTAATTGGATCCAATGAAAGAACAGATAAAAGGAAGACAGTAATTGGAAAAATCGATTTCAAACATTTAAGAAATCTTTTTAATCACAGTACAAAAAATGGACTGTTGTAAGTCACCGTGTATCTCACCACAAACCTAACCAGCAACGAACTTGGGTCATATTGCAGCTAAACATGTAATATAAGCAATGGTATGTTGAAAATAAACAAGTATATTTTGTAAAGATACGAGTATATCAATATTCGTTTAACAGGAAAGCATAACGTGCGGAGGAGGTAACGAGAAGAGGAAGAACTAGAAGCACATCAGTAGCAGGTGGTCTACATATGTTCGCCATGTCCTTTTAAAATATCTTGAAAGCCTTGGTCCACAATAATTATTCAAAGCTATCGTAATTACGCCAATGAGAAGAGAAAATTGAATTATTATCTATAATTCCATCACATCACACTGCTCAATTAAAAATTTAAGAGTGTCAACAAAATATGGAAAATTCTAGAATGACATGGGATAACTCCAGAAGTCACATCCGTTTAGTATAACAAGATTAAAGGAAACAGCCCCAGGCAAAACCGCAGAACCAAAATAAGTTGCGTTCACAAAGCTGAACGCCGGTGCGTTCCTTTTATGTTTGGAACGGTCTCAAATTTAATCAGAATCTCATAATTAGTTTCGTGCAAATGCGTCATTGGCACACGTAACATTTTTATTTTCTCGGATTATTAGTCTTAACTTGTTATAAGGAAATAAATCGCTAAAAAACATGTGTGCTAACAACATAGACGTGTCTTAATTCTTATAACCAGTTGGTGTTCGATGGAAGGGCTGGGAAGGAAAGAAGCTCCCCTCACTAACAGGAGATAATCGAAAACACATCCTCCAAACATGACTTCTTTGAAGAGGTTAACTACCTAGGAGTCATCCTTAGACTTGAATGCATGTATAAATGAGAAATTTGTCAGGAGTATAAAAAAAGATAATTGTAGACCTGGAATTCTAAATCCGATGTCTGAAAAAAAAACAATAATGAACAAACCAAGAAGGTTTCTTGGATAATCCATATAATATATTATAGTACATTCAATAGCCTTCTTGGTGAGCGTCATCGTTTGTGACGCATATCCGGGTTTTGGGTATGTCGTTTATTTTATTTGCTATTTTGACATATAGCTAACCTCAAATTTGATAAATGAAATCGTCAGGATCATATCAAGCTAAATTCGAAATGACTGTGAAACTAATAATTACCAGCTTCTTTTTCTAACTGAAAATACTTGAGAACATTCGAAATTATGATGTTTTTCCGTGTATCTATGCATATTTTTGTATTATTCAAATAAATATAGCAAGAGGATTAATATTCACTTTTCATAAATAATAATTGACCGCGAACAACAAAGTATAGACCTGACGAGAACAGTCAGTGGGACATTAGAAAAAGACGTAAGACACATTGACCCTACGAAAGGTATTATACGACTGCATCCTATTTAGAAGCTTAACAGTAACTTGACAAATGTAATGAAACACTTCTCCATCTAAATCAATTATGATTGGCGGTACCTATATTGAATTTAATCTTGGTCGTATAAATTCTGTTTACTTTGGTCTCCCAAAATCAGTACTTCTGGCCCAAAATCGATAGTTCTGGTTAACATGGAAAAGTCCACATTTCGAAGGACCTTAAGAAAAAGTTGTATAGGTATCAGTGTTTTTTAAGTTATATACGAAAATCTAGACATGCTCAAGATGCTTTTGAAGTAGCTAAATATCAACAACAACAACCCTTCCCCTTCTTGATTTACTTGATATGCGCGTAACAAAGTATTGAATGCATACATGCAGTCACCCTTCTCATTGTTGAAAAATATCCAATACTTTGTAACGCGCATATCAAGTGATTCAAGGAGGGGAATTACTAATCCACTGATTATACTCCCTTCCCATTCTTGAATTACTCAGTGTGCATCACATTGCATCCATCATTAAAGCCATGGAGACTAGATAAGGAGAACTAACTCATATGGGAAAAATTGACAAATCTGTCCTCAAAATCGTCTTTCTAAGTAGTTTGGTTTTTGACCGCAGCGTGCGCATTGTACCTTAAGAACCCATTTCTGACAGAAACTACAATAACCTTACTTTTTATAGATGACAGTAGTCCAATAGTAAACATTACTAAAATGCAAAGTAAGAACTAGAAATATAAAAATTTTTCAAAATAGGCAGGGTGTTCGTTGTTGAAAGCCATTGCAATAGTGGTTGGTAGTGCAGATTAGGTATAAAACGAAGATGCAAATTGAATTTAATTCAGGAAAACTGAAGTTTTTTCAGTAATCAAAAATATTCAGATAAATAAAGTAGGAGATAATTATTATCTTGAATCAAAATTATAATTACCTATACCCCACTTATGAGAAGTATAGAAAAAGCACAATTGCATACAAAATACTTTATTTTGCTGATATTATTCTGTTCTATACAAGTATATATAAGAGATCAGGAAGAAGAAAGGCGAACAATGATTTGAAGAAAAACTAGAGGTTGATAAGAACTGAGTTATGAAACTAATCTGATGAAAGTACTAGTATGCCTTTTATACAGAAAAAATATGAATTCAGTTGATATTCAGATAAAAATAGGAAATGAAAATATAAATGAGGTGAGAACATGAATTCAAACAAATATATTCAAAATAGAACAAAATTATGCAATTATTGGTGCACTTTACCAATAGGGATTAATGAAACCATAAGACATTGAAACTAATCAATGACACTTATTTCTTACCAATCTACAGCCAAGTAAGTTCAGTCTAGGCAATTATGGAATAGCATCAATAGATAAAACACAGAGTATTAAAAATAGTGTAGTGAATGTTTTGTGCAGTTGAGTTAATGAATATCAACAGATATATATTTTGTGTACTCATGTATTTTACGATTGGTGACTTTCCACTGTGTTTGCTTTTAGGAAATAAACTTTTGTATTGTTAAAATAAAGTACCTACTTAAAACAATTATTTTCTTGCATGATGGGAATCATTTTATTATCTTATATTGAAAGCCTGTGCAGGCATCAACTTCCACACGTTAAACCACTATTGCAAAATGGTAGTTGTAACAGCACATATAGATTGTAGAGTAAATTATAGGACAGCAGGGAGCCCTACAGAAGTCCTTGTTAAGTTATAAATTTTTGGCACTTTTACTTGTAATGCTCTATCACTAAAGTAGTCTTAAATATTTATGACACATCACTTAATATAGTTTGTAGGACATACCACAGTTCCAAACACCTTAAAATGCTTCGGTAATGTCTAGAAAAATAGCAACACTGTTTTATTCATAGTCTAGAGGTTTGTATATTTGATGTCAGGTTCAATAGTGAATGTATAGTTGAGCATTTTCTCTAAGACCAATCTGGTATCAAGATATATATTATCTATGTGTTCACTTGTAATCCTATAAATCAAGGTAAATCTATCAAGTTTCCTAATTACCTTATTTTAACTTTAACAGTAACTTATTACCAACTTATAGTAGGCGATATAAATATAACAGGCCATAAAATAAGTAGATTTCAAGTAAGAGACAAAATACAGATTGTACACTTTATTTTTAGGTGAAAGAAGTTACATGGTGTGTAGTTGATTAGGTACTTCTCATGAAAATCTGTATAGGTATTTAACATTTTCATAATTTCTTCATCTAAAGGCTTGACCAGTTTGGAAACAATCATATTTTCGTTAATTTCATGAAAATAACCTAAAATAT
Organism: Galerucella calmariensis; assembly: GCA_910591675.1. Classification (NCBI taxonomy): domain Eukaryota; kingdom Metazoa; phylum Arthropoda; class Insecta; order Coleoptera; family Chrysomelidae; genus Galerucella; species Galerucella calmariensis. The sequence continues at coordinate 9,873 of CAJUYG010001216.1, forward strand.
TAGATATTATCAATTATGTAATTGTTTCATTATTTCTTAATAATAGGACCAAATTTGTGTTAAGAGCTTATGGATAGTGACATTTATCAATACATACCTACCTTCTATGAATTGAATTTATTTTTCATAATTGGGGTGAACTTGGATCTAGAATATACTTACTTTCACGAGGGTGTCTTCTTTATTCTTCAAATTTCTCTTTTATACTCATTGTAACTGTGCTGGACCTTTAAATTAGTTCTTAAATTCCAGAACAAATAAGACATAATAGTATATATTCGTATAATACATTCAGCTGATTATTTTACCCCAAAAACGATCACAATTTTCGATATTTTTTTAAAAAAGGGGACAAAAAAAGGATGTCTTATCCAAAAAATGTTTTGGTTATATTTCCTAACCTCACTTACTTTACACGTGAAGCGCGAACTGTCAAAAGATCCTGCAACCAATAAAACTTGATGGACTAAAGTTTTATGATTGGCTGTGAAGGTTCTTATTCTTAGCTGGCGCCCTCTACCTTGTGCAAAAATTGAAATACATGGAGTTCGGTCTCCTTATATAGTCTCCATGATTAAAGCAGTGCGATCAACATTTCCTGTTCGAAATCATATTATATTTACTACAAATTCGGTGTATATTTGTGGTTATCGCTGATTTTTGACGGACGTTACACACTACTGCTTACGCTAGAGCTTCTATGTCACAATTCTTGCGACTGGCTGAATGACGTGAGTCCAAGCACAGAGTACACCATCTAACAAGAGGCGAATGAAAGAGGTTTTCGTGATCGCAATTTTCTGTGCACATGCGTGAAATATGTAGTTTATCTGTCAGTGTCAAGTCGACACATGGTCGACACTTCCGTTCGTTCGTTCCCGTCAGTTACTCAGTACTCTGTGGTTTGGTTGTCACTGCCTTAGTTAGATGGTGTACTCTGTGGTTTTATGTAGTTTATCTGTCAAAGTCTCGACAAATCGATACTTTTGAGCTGTTCGAGCCTGTTAAAAGGATTTCTTGCGATGGTATGGGATGAAACATACATCTCTCTGGATCCAAATGGCAACAAAAGCGATTAAAAACTCAACTAGTCAGTTAAATATCGCTGCTTTTAATAGTTTACGCTTTGAATTACTTCCACATTCGCCGCACTCTCCAGATTTGGTCTCCAACGTTGTTCAAGAGAAAAAATTTTTCTATCATTACCGAAACTTTGAGAGCAAAGACAAATTGAAACAATTAAGTAGTGTTGTATTCTCTTGTTCAATCTACTTTCACCCCTACGCGTCTCCATAAATTCATTTCCATTGATCTCATTGTTTTCTAACACTCGAAATTAAACTCTGGACTTGTACAAAAAAATTTACCACCATGGTGTAATTTCTTAGCGCAAATACGGTGTACTTCGATTAAATGAATTCTTTTCCGCTATCCTGTAAGGAGACTGTATTGTTCTCGAAGATATTTTCTTTGTCAAAGGAGACTACGACCTTTGATATTAGATCTTGAATCAAAGGGTACTGAAACGCCGGAAAAGAAATGCCTTGGAAAAAGTTCTTTATGTAAACCTTCCTTTTTCTTATAACATTAAAATCCTATAATTTTTTTGCTCTCACGTTCTCTGATGAGCTTAACTTTTCTGTGGCCTATTTAGTTGTACAATAGAAAATGGGGTGATTCGTTATAATGATGATGGTCGCGCTCATCCCAACGTAGCCCTACTGGAGCGATCAGCAATTTCCTCAGGAACATGTGCTTTACTGATTGATGTGAGCGCTTTGGTAACAGTCGCCATCAGAATTTAAACACGCTGCGCTACCGATCATTAACTGTCATTTATGACAAATCTCGAGTTGATGAATATGTAAAGTGACATTACATTTGGTTTGAAGATATTCCAGAACTTCCCATCTTGTAAAGGAATTAATAACTCCAGGAACTATTAAACTTAATTGATAACGAAGATGAATAAATGATTATTGAAGTCAAATCGACTGTTTGTGAGAAAAACATGACATTTTTTGTTTTATTGAGCTTTTTTATCATAAAACACTTTCAAATGGTAAAATCTCTTTTTGTATTTTTCCAAGTTTATCAGATAGATAATCTAGCCGATCTATCGTTAAAGCAACTTGTTATAATTTTTTTTTAAGATACATATCGCTTCGTGTAAAGTTGCATTTTTAGAGATATAGTACATTCAATAGCCTAACTGAAAATACTTGAGAACTTTCAAAATGCTGATGTTTTTCGGGTATCTAGGTATATTTTTGTATTATTTAAATAAATATAATAATGAGATAAATATTCACTTTTCATAATTAACAATGGACCTGACAAGAACTGTCAGTGGGACATTAGAAAAAGGCACATTGCTAATACCAAAAGTACGTCTGCATCCTATTTTGAGATTATTTAAATAATAAAAACTTCACAAATCACACAGGTTTGTTTTGATTCATGTTTTGGCAGTTTTCTGTGTTTTAACTTTTGAAATTGGCTGAAGGCATTTTTGTTGATAATTGTCCAACGTTATAATGGACCAAGGAACATTAATTGAATTGGTACGTTAATGTACACAAACATTGAGAGTCCAAGAACAAGCAAAGCTCAAGTTAGGAAAATGATCTACTATTTTTGAATTTAGGATCTGGGTAACTCGGTTATCTATTTAAATGCCTACTTTTCACAAAAATTTGAATTGCTTTGCTGGTATGTCTACTTTACACTGATTGATAGATGTATCTAGGGGGGCTAAAAAGGGGCTAAAGGGGCTAAAAATTTAGCAAAATTTTGAGTTACCTTTTTCTTACATTCAGGTGACGATTAATGGATACCTTCTATTTCGAGGAACCACTAATATTTTCAAAAGTAGTGAAGCTGATAATATTGCAACACGCTTCTGCTGTGAGGACCTCATATTTTCCAAATATTGCCTTCAATAACATAACATAACGGACGCTATAAGAACGGCAAAAAAATCCCGGTTTTTGTATGGGATACCCCCTTGAATATTATTTTTTTTTTCAATTTAAATATTTATTTTTGAAGTAAATAATATAACTAAATATTCTGTGTCCACTTGTTGCCGCTATCTGTATCGAGCAAAAAGGAGCAAAGATATTTGTTGTTGTAGCGGCAACAGAAATACTATACTATACAGTTGCCGACAATATTACTTCTGATGTCCAAGAAATCAATAGTTTGAAGCACTAGACTAATCGAAAAACAGTCTGTATCAGAGTCTAACTTTCGGGGAAACCCAGATGTGGTCGCTTCTGTGTTACCTATTATTTATTTAAAATATTAAGGCAAGATAAATTGCAACGGCGACTCAATGTGGAGAGCACCTCAGGTGTGAATTCGGAGACCAAACTAATATCAGTTCAGGGAGTAGTCTTACCGGTTCGCGGGTAATCCTACTTTATTGAAGTTATATCGAAGTTAATGAGATAATAGATGAAGTTAAGAAACCAAATGAATTTATTAAGTTAATAAATCAAGTTAAGGAATCTAATTAAAGTTAATCAAGAAAGGTAAGTGGGCACCACCCTGAATAATATTAGTGTACTTGTTTTTCACCTCACAACTCTCTATCAACAAACCTGGAAATGCTGGAAGGGAAGGAATATGAACAACGTTGTTAAATTTACAATTTGTATAATGATCTTGAAACTAATATCACAGTGAATGTTTGTTGTTTTATGTTGTTCACGTTGTTTGTTGTTTTACGTTGTTTTTACGTTGTTTTACTTTCCTTAGTTTCTTCGGACAGGTCCTAGGTGTCTGATGTTAATCCATGGGAATTTAGTTTATGGAAACTACTTCATAGAAAGGTCTTCGTTCGGAATGACACGTACAAATTGGCAGGTACAAAGTGGCAGGTACATTTAGAAGAAAAAGTTTGAGGTAAAGCTCTCAAAATAAATTAAAAGTGTTGACCTTATCGTTTCATGGTTCACAGGAAAAAGAAAGCTCATTCTTACCACTGGCTATTAAATTGAACCATGCGATGACCAATGAACATACGTTGCGTATTCCTTTCCTGTTCACATGCCCCGCTTCAAGAAAGAATTTACATATTAGTAGTGTGTTCCTAATTTCTCTTTCTATAGGAGAGAAGAATTGAAATATTAGACCAATATCAGTGTATACTGATCCTCACCAACGGAGATTATCCGTCGCACATTAAATGTAAAAAATTTGCCTTTCAGCGGTGAGCGATGCTACAGGTTCTATGAATTTCTATGAATTCTATGAATTTTGAGCATCTGTAACTAATTCCATCGATGTGGAGGATAATTTCGAATTAAAGGGACAGAAAAATGGGAATAGGTCGGAAAGGAATTCTTGACCTCGGAACAAAATTAAAAATAAGCCTATATTTATGAAAATACGGTTTTATTTTTCAATATAACTCATTAGCTTGGATCCAAAGCGGATTTTGAAGACCGACAAAATTAAAATTAACAGACAAGGAGCAGCCGGAAGCGAAGATAATTAAAGGAAGGGACGTTGGTGTGTCTTTGCAATTTTCGTGGAATCGTGACTTTGTAGCAAAATAATTCAGTCGAAAAGTTACGTTGAAGGTGATTCTCCAAGAAAATGGTGTAGGTAAAGCTAATTTCCTGAAATTTTTTGGAAATAGTTTAGATAACATCAAATATTTGTAAATAAACCATAATTTTTCCCTAGTAACGCTACTGGTTTTCAAAACTAGTGAGAAAACATGTTCATTCTCAATGGCTATGGGAATTTTAAAAATTAATGAGTCAAACCTGGAATCCAACGCAAAAACAAAGAAGAAATTTTTATGATTCCAATTTTGTTGTAGCACTAGTCCTGCTTTCATTTGTATCCATTTAATAGACACTTAAGGCAACATATACACGTAAACGTCGTATGGATATGACGTCTACCCAATACGTCTACGTATTCCATTGCATCTAAAAAAGAGTTAAGGAAATTGACGCCTTGTTTACATTTCAATCCATTGAGAGTTCCCCTACCCAACTTTTTTCTGTATTTTAAGTAGAATATGTTATCAATTTTGGATTATTTCGAGAATCCAGGAATAGTGGTTCAACAAAAACTTGTGCAACATAATTTTGTATACCAAGGAGATTGTCTCCAACATATTTGCTGCTTGAAATCACCTAACAAGATAAAATTATTTGAATGAAAATGCCATTAGCTCAAAATTCGCGCTCAACTGAAAATGACATAAGGAGTGCGTTCAAAATCTATGGATTAGGGAGTAGTGAAAACAGACAGTGTACTTGTCAGTCAGACGATGGAGTCGCGCTACTCGTGAGATTATTGACAGATCCAGAATAGAATCGTAGTAGGTAATTACATTGAAGAGTTGTACTGGGAATTTGAACACTATATAATTATACCCGTCTCTTTTCACAGTACTATCATTACAGCAGTCGAAAATCTCACTATACTGTTAACAGGTCTTCTTTTAATCCTACCTTATTTATTGGAGTTTTTATGAAGAAATCGTCGACAAAAGTAGAGTGAATAAAGTCGTTAGTCGAATTCTATAGTGCAGAGTCCCAGTACACTTTTGCGACCTTGGAAAAATATTTACAAACTTTCTTCTACATAATCAATCAATATCTAAATCTAAAGGAAAAATTTAAATATAAATCATGACATGAATAAACAATACTTACCTGTAATTCAATATTTAATTTCGATAATGCGTTGAAAATAGATGCTACCGATGCCTATAGACAAATTCTATTTTCAATGAAGAAAGTTCAAATAAATTGCTCAGGCTTTTAAAGTAGTCGAGCTAAAAATAAACTGTCGGCTTTGAATATCATAAACAATCTAATGAAAGCATTTGTTTGCGTTATTGTTTACCTTTAACATTATGTTACAATATCGAAATGTATATATTCTTTTCATTTTGACAATTATTTCAAATTTTGTTTCTATAATTCCATAATGTTGTTGATTTTACGTTCTTCATTAAAAAATTGACTCTTGACAGGACTGTAGCCTGCAATAGGAATAATCCAAAACGATTATCGCCCAAGTAAGAACCAACTATAGTTTGGCAAACCTATTTGATGCTATGCGGCATCGGTTAAAGCCGAAGAAACATGGCCGACCTCTGTCATATACGTACCAATGGCGTTCGGTACCTATTTTATGAAAGTATAAAAAAAATCATAATTATACAGGGTGGGGCACTATGAACGAACTATTCTCTGGCGTCTTAACGGCAAAAAAAAAATTAGAAAAAATAAGACGTAGAACTAAGTAGATTACTTAGGACTATAATTTAAAAATATTTTGGAATATACAGGGTGCTCCAAAAAAGCGTGCCGTATCAAAGTTAGGTTCCTTTAAATGGAACACCCTGTATTTTATCACATTTTTGAATTGTACTATTAAAAATAATGTAAGTTCATTAACATTTCCCTATACCTATCTAGTTCATTTTCCAGGATAAATCGATTTTACATAATTTGTAGAAAAAATACAATAACTTCAAAATAAAAACGAATAACCACATTTGCTTTACACCATCTCACTAGAAGCTTTTAACATTCTGTTTCCAATATTTACTGGTATGCTATCATATACAGGGTGTTTTTAATATGACAGTATAACACTAACCATTTAATACATGAATTTCTGGCTTAATTTAAATGGAACACCCAGTATCTGTTGGGTCTGTTAAACGTGGGAATTTATTACCTTTCAGTTGGTATTAGGGTTGCCTATATCTAACTC